>VUQJ01042529.1:0-13610 GCA_015108635.1 Andinoacara biseriatus
ATGATAGGTTCAGATCATTTTATTAAAACAAGGAACAAACGCACAACTCAAATACTTGCAAGGGAAGAAACTCGTTCTCTGAGTCAGCAGAAACAAAGAGGAGGAGGTCTTCCTCGAACAGCTGCCTGATCACAGCTTTTATACCAACATACATACAATGGAAGTCACATGACTGGTGTTTCCGCCCAGTTACAACTTTAAGCAGTACTTTTCCAGTTTACCCTATGTGAGTTCACACAACCTAGATGTCTGTGCTTTCATTTACATATGTGTGTGAGGTGTGAGGAGGTGTCCTTTGTTGTAGGAATTTCTGTGTGTGTGTGTGTGTGTGTGTGTGTGTGTGTGTGTGGGGGGTGTGAACAGGACTGCAGTTCCTTCGACAGCTCCTTTTAAAAGTTTCACAAACACCCCCCCATCAGAATAAAAGAAACCACAGAAATATATAGAAACAACTTATGAAAACATTAGATATGATAACTGATAGGAAACCAAACTATAAGTTCACATAATACTTCCTACAAATACCAGAAGGCAAAAGGTGATGGAACCTCTGCTCTCCATGACATATAGAGACTGATGCAGAGAATCAGGCTAAAGGTCTTTGTCATTTCATGCTCTGACTCCTCCTCTTCATCATCACCACCTTCATCACCTTCATCTTCAGCAAAGAAAAAAGCTGCTTTAACTCCAACCTGCAACATCTGCAGCTCCCATCAAACAGACTCACAGCTGGATCGTCAATCACAAACTAGTGTTTAAACCATGACATGAATGTTAAAGAATACGTTTAGAGTTCACGCCTCTGTAGTAATAATGATAAAAATAATGATAATAGTATTGTAAACAAAGATCAAACAAAACATTTTATACTCATTAGTGAGTTATTAATGATTATCAATATTAATACAATCTTTATTAAAATATTTAAAACTGTTAATTTGATTAAATCATTGCAGAAAAATATATTAAATAACCATTTTCATCATCATCACTTCTTTAATAAGCAGTTTTTGGATGTTTGTCTCTGATCAGCTGCTCCTGTGAGCTGCACTGATCCTTTTATTTATTCATTCATTTATTTACTGATGAGGAAAAATCTTGGGATCTTCAGATTTCTCTCTTAAAACTGTTTTCTTAATGAAATGCCTCCAAACATTTGATTATTCTTATAGAATATTTTCTTCATGTTCAGTTTGTTTTTCATGTTTTTAATTCTGTGGACACTAAATTACAAACATTCCTGTAAAATGCTGATTTAGCAAAGTCAGGATTTGATTGTCAGAACAAATATTCATTTAAATACCCTCAGGAAAGGAAAAATAAAACCCTCTGACACCATCAAATGTACAGTTTTATTTTTGACTTTTTTCTCACAAAAACAACACAAAAAAAGAAACACAAAGTCAACAAGAAAAAAAATTTCTGTCAATCACAAGTTTGATTCAGATACAAAGTTTAGATTCCCGCTCACTGATTGGCTGAATATCTGACTCATTTCTTTCTGCTCTCTGATTGGCAGGTTTTGGACTCCTGTGGTGTCTGCTCTGATTAATCCGGCTTTATGATGTCATCCTGCGGAGGTGTCCCAGTGTTCGGTGTAGTTATGTCATCAGCATGAACACCTGTGGACTCACCTGCTGACCTCAGAGCTTCCCCGGCTTGAGCGCCACCTTCATCTTTCTCTACAACAGTAAACAGGTGAAATGATGATGATGATGATGATGGAGGAGGATGAGGAGGTCTGGACCTACTCTCTGTGAGCTCACTCAGGTGTGATGATGATGATGGAGGAGGAGGAAGCAGCGATGGCCTCCTGGTGTACACTCCCTGTCTTCCGTGAAAACTGCCAGACTGACGACTGAAAGCTCGGCCGCTGTGTGACGACTCGTCCGTGAAGACAGGTGGGCTGCTCACCTGAGAACCACACGCCACAGGTTAGAGTCTCTAAGTCTAAACCAAACCTCAGTCAGACGGGGAGGAAAGCCACAAAACTATATTTATGTCAAAAGTCCAAAAAAAATCCCAGCAAGGATTTAATTTTATGAGGGCAGGTATTCATTCCTCAAGCATAAATTCAACAACCCACATGCGTATAACTCAGCAGCCACGTGCACAAAGAAGCCATCATGCACACAAGTGTCGGCCGTGCGCGCGCTGCTGCAGTTTCTCTCTTTCCTGGGAAAATCCTGCTCGCTTTTGACCGTTTGGGTGGAGGCTGTGGAGCCTAATGTGATTGGTCACACTGATGTTCAGATTACACTGTGGCAGCAACATAAGAGCTCTTTTAAACTGCAATTTTTCACAGTTTGGGAAATAAAGTTTGCAGAATTGCAGTTGCAGTTGAAATACTGACAACTATTACTGGACGACTGAAGAAATCTTTAAAATTCAAGGCAAGTTCTGAAGCCTCTGCACTCCTGTCCCAAGCTTAGAGAAGATCGGGAAAGGAAGTGTGCGTTTGGATGCAGCAATTATAAAGTTGGTCAGAGACAAATAAGCCTGCAAGCAAAAAGCTGCTCAGTCTGCAGCAACACATGTAACTGCACCGTGACTGGATGAAGCTTCAGCATGGACCTCAGAATTATTCAGCTTTTAGGATTTTTCTCAGTATCAAAGTGAAGTCAGCGATGAATCAGCAGAGTCGAACTAGCAGCTGTGGTTAAACTGGCAAACTTCACTTCACTCACACAGCAAGTTACTTAATGTGCAGCAGAGATCAACCCTCTCATAGTGATCTTGGATTTATTTATAAAACAATACAAAGGCAAATATTTTACTTTGAACTCCATTTAATGCTTTAAAATATGAATAAGCTAATAAATTATAGTCTGATTGAGCTGCAATGAATCGGCTCCAGCGGTGTACACTTTAATGACTCAACAGTATTACAGAGTTTATAGTATATTCAAATGCAAAAAATTTGTAATTTTGCTTCAGTAAAAGTTTATATTCACAGAATGCACATATACTGTAGTATTACTACATTAATTTTAGTATAGGAGTCAGGATACTTTTTCCACTGCTGTATTAAAGCTGATAATCAGTATTTGTTCAGAGCATTTGATTACTGTTTATGGAAACACTGAACAGTAATTTTTCTAATATCCCAGTAATAATAATAACAGGTGGCAAAGCTGCTGGTGGCAGTGGTGCAGTGGGTAGGCGCTTGCCTTGCAGCCAGAGGGTTGCTGGTTCAAGCCCCTGTCCCTGCGCTGCGTTGCGTCCTTGGGCAAGACACTTAAACCACGTTGCCTCACGGTAGCGCCGGACTCTGGCTGCATGACTGCTCGTCTCTGGATGAGTGATCTGGAACGATCATTTCATTGTGTGCCTTGTGTGCACGATGACAGTGAGTTGAATCTAACATGGTCCAGTGGCAGAAGGTAACGGTAGAGAGTTTCTCTAGTCGCTGTGCTAACCTACCTGCTAACATTCTGCTGTGAGAATTACTCCAATGTTCAACATTTGTTCTACATGACTTTTCTCGCAGGTCGTTCGGGTCTCACCTGTCATGACCCACAGTTTGAGAAACACTGTAATAACCACAGAGTACCTACCACAAACAGCTGTTAGTCTCTTTATGAACACTAAACACAATATATAAACTTATCAAACTAAAGTAAAAATAAATGTTTTATCAGGGATAACAGACGACAGATAATTCTGTCAGTGACGGATCTACAGCAGACAGACTAAAGCTAATCAGCTGCACAGAGATACCCACAAACAGTAAAAACAGCACACAGCAGGTACAAGGACAGTGTGTAATATAGTTAGAAGACCCTTTAGATTTACACAAACTGACAGCAACAGCCGTCACTGTTTAGATCACACTGGTTCAGTCAGTTGTCACGTGTACACAGACAGCCTGTCACAGCCTCTCTTGCTCACTCCACAGACCCTGTTATATTATATGGATGAACTATTATTGTGGAGCCTCAGCCCACAGTGAGTGACATCTGGCAGCAACATAAATACATTTTATATTTGTTATATTGGACTAACCCAAAATTCAGTTTGCTCAGTTAATTTATTAAACTTCTTCAGCATTAAAGTAATCCACTGACAGTATTTCAGCTGCTACACAGAAACAAGTTAAGTTAATTTGGCAAACTTTAAAGCAGTTTAAACTTTAAAACAGTTTAAACTTTAACACAGTTTAAACTTTAAAGCAGTTTAAACTTTAAAGCAGTTTAAAACAGCTCTTATGTTGCTGCCACAGTGTAACTCGGTTTAATGCAAGAGTTCAGTGACCTGAACTAGCCGTCAAAGTGACCAATCACATTAGGCTCCGCCCAAACAGTCAAGCAAGCAGGATTTTATGGAAGCTTGTTTCTGCAACTACACACAAAAAAAATCGCCATCCGTAACTTATAATTTCGACTTATACATCTCAAAATTTTGTGTTAATAACACAAAATTTCCAGTTATTACTGCCAATCAGAAAGATCCGGGAAAGAAGTCATTTCTTTTTCTTTTTTCTTACCCGGAAGCAGATGATGCCAGCGCACGAACACTTAAAATGGGGTAGCGACAGTATCAGTGAACTAGCATTGTCTCACAAATGTGAATAAATGGCCATCAGCTTTTGGACTGTGAATGGTCAAACTGCTGCATAAAAGGGAAGAAATCAGTGTTTTCAAGCCGAGCTGTTGGACAGCTGTTGCCTTCAGCCTCCTGCTTCTGGTTAACAAGAAAATGACACACTGCACGGAGCTTCCTGATTGGCAGAGCAAACTCAAAATTTCGAGTTATTAATGCAAAACTTTGAGAACTCGAAATGTCAACTTATTGTCTTGAAATTTCGAGTTATAAATGGCATTTTTTTTTCTTTTTGAAACAAACTTCCATAGGATTCAGCTCCATGCTCAGTTTCCCACGAGTGTGTGAAACTGCTGCAGTGTGCATGAGAGCTACTTTGTGCACGTGGCTGCTGAGGTCTACACGCGCGGGTTATTGAATTTATGCATGACGAATCAATACCTGCACTTGCAAAATGAAATGATATGCTTGGATTGAGTTTTATCTCACACATGACATAATGAAATATAATTCAGTAGAAAGCCTTGATACGAAGGGGAGTTAAAGGGTAAAATCATGACATCAGCAAAACTCATGGTAGAGGACTTTGTGATCTATTGGTATAAACTCACCACGTGAAACCACAGTAACCTCTGCAGAGAGACAACACATGACTAAGTTTAACATCTGATATATCATCTGAGCCTCTGAAAAAACACCATTCTGAATATTTAAATCTGCAGTAACACTGCAGAGACGACATCTGAGGTTAACATCTGAACATCAGTAAAAACTGAGTCGGGACTTCATGGTTTCAGATTGTTCTGACCTCTGACTTCATTATTTATTTTCTTATCAGATTTCAAATCAAAGTCCATCTAAAGATTTTTAACCTGCGATTTAATAAAAGGGGAGAGGCTCCAGCTCCCCCATCAACCCTGAGTGGATGGATGATGGATGGCTTAAAGAGCCCAGGTGAGCCAAAGTATCAGTGAATCTTGTCTTGCAGTGATGTCTTTGTGAGGAATTCATCTGATCTTCATCATGTTTGTGTTCACCGACATTTGAGTGCTGCTCTAAAATCAGGTGGACCTGCTCTAAAATTTTGGCAAATATACATCAAATGGAGATATAGTTCTAACATCAGATCTACCTGTGACAGGTGGCAGAGAATTAATGTTCAAATTCATTAAAGGCCATATGTTAAATATTTGGTGCAGAATGAAACTGATATAAATGTGTAAGTAGGACAGTCCTTGCAGGGGTTTTTATTTCAGAAACAATCACCACTAATCAGCTGGTATCACCTGATCCTTCTGCCCCAGAAACCATGGAAGCATATTTTTCAGAGTGTGGACAGCTGAGACGTGAATCCTGCAGGAGCCACTGCAGGATTAAAGGTTCCTGTCAGCATCCTGGGCTTCCTGTTCCTCTTGGGTTTCGCTCTGCTCAAATGTATCACTGAAAATAATCCTTCAGAGTCTGAGCTCTTCAAAGAGATCATCCATCCACCCATCCATCCATCTTCTTCCGCTTATCCAGAGCAGCAGCCTAAGCAGAAATGTCCAGACCTCCCTCTCCCCAGTCCTCTCCTCGAGCTCATTTACGGGGACCCCAAGGCCCAGGCCAGCCGACAGATATAATCTCTCCAGCATGTCGTGGGTCTGCCTCCTCATGGTAGGACATGCCCGTAACGCCTCACCCAATAGGCACCCAGAAGGCATCCTAGTCAGATGCTCAAACCACCTCAACTAGCAACTGTACTTTGAGCCCCCCCCCCAGAGGCCAGACTTAGAGGCGCTAATTGACATGTCAGCCGCTTCACACTCGACTGCAAACTGTTCCACTGCAAGCCGGAGGCCACCACCTGATGAAGCCAACAAACCACCACCTGATGAAGCCAACAAACCACCACCTGATGAAGCCAACAAACCACATCATCCACAAAAAGCAGAGATGAGATTCTGAGGCTACCAAAACGTTTTTTCCTTCCTTATTATCAGTAAAAAAAAAGGAATTGATTGGTATGTGAAGGATTGAAGCTAAATCGATAAGCTAATCATCCGAATGGTTTTTAACTATGTGACCTTTCCCTATATTTTCTGTCTGTTCCAAAGTGCAGATCACCAGGTTGGTGCCTGTTCAAACGTCTTGTTTTTAATTGTCTGCCACAGAGAGAACGCCGAGCTCATCTTGAAGCCTGGTTTACATATTGTTTTGTCTGAATGATACCACATATTCACCTGAGCCTTTGTGTTCTGCTCTTCATGTAACTGTACCTGATAAGCTTTGACCATAAGAAACCTGCACTGAGAGAAGACGGTTTGTGCACTCACCCCCGGACCAAACGGACGTTGGACATGGGATCAGACCACCCGGTTAACCTGTTTTTAACGGTTTGAATAATGGCTTTAACCTGTTATCTGTTTTGGAAATGGCTTTTATTAAATTAAGAAAAAGACTCCTCATTTCTCTTGTCTTCTTTTCATTCTGTGTCGATTAAAGAGCACGCTAAAACCTAAGACAAGTTTATTCTTAAAACCTTCAAATGTCAGCTGTGCAGATTCAATCTCATTGAGTCTAATTTTAACCACCTTCAGATTAGTCAGTGATCTCTGACCAATGTTTGGGTGAAGACCTTAAAGACGTTTGGATTGCAAAGGTGTTAAACTCACCTTCATGTAGACGTGCATGAGAAATGTGTAAAACTCCATATCTATAACTGTTTATGTTCATTGTCTGGTGTGGAATTGGTTTGTTTGTTTTCTATTCTGTTCTAATGTATTTTATTTATTTTATCTCATCAGGTGTGTCAAAAGTTTCACTTCGCACCACATTGTGATGTTTTCCAAGGGCAATGGCGGAATGATCCTCGGGGTCCTGCAGGCGTCTCCTCCGGATGGTCCAAAGCAGCAGAAACAGAACTGCTGAAAGGAACGTGGCGAAGATGAGCACCGCGATTCCTCCTGCCAGCCTGCTGTCCATGTCTCCGAACAGCTGCTGCTCCGTGAATGCACCATTTGGCACTGAAACAAAAAGTTCATGCCAGTGAATGCACCACATGGGCTGTGTCTCGATCAGCTGTGTGCGTGTTTATCTAATTAACAAAACAGATTAATGTTCTTCCTGCTGATCCAATTAATCAGTGATCAATCACTGTTCAGTGACCTCCTCATCCTCATTCCCTTTCTGTGTGATGTCACAGGGGTTTTAATAAGTGTGTTTCTATGTTCATATTAATACAGTTTATATTTAGAAGCTGAAGGTTTCATCCTCACCTGCTTGGCCTCTCTGCAGGACTTCAATGTCCACAGAAGCTGAAACTTCTTCTCCCGATTCTTCATCTCTGGCAATGACCTGCAGAGTCAACATTAAAGCAGTCTTCATAGGTGAGACAAGTTACAACCTAAAATCATCCAGATTAATGAATAAAAACTCATTTCCTCAGAAATAAAGCCTGTTTTTTTTCCCTGACTCACATAATGTGCTCATAGAGCTGAAGGGATTCAAACTGTGAAGCTTTTATTCCTGATTTCAGCTCATCCTGCTGCTTCTGATATTTGGCATCAATTCCACCTGAGAAGCATCAAACCAGATGAAGACACCGGACAGACGTCACACCTGTGGCCTGAGGCCTTTGTTTATCTCACAGAGTTCAGTTTCAGATGTCGTCCAATCAGGAGCTGAGATTTTTTTTTCCCCCAAACAAACTCTTTTTAATTTTCTCAGCATATAGAAGAACATTCAGTTCAGTTTATTTCTGTACATTCACACTAAAAGTTAAGTTACTCTGCAGTGAAAAAAAAATCTTATCTGAGGCCCTTCATCCTATTACCTGCTGATGGATGACCTTGTTTTCAGTCCGAGTGTCTCATTGTTAGATGAGGCTCTTGCCTTAACATGTTCTCTGTTTCTAGTTTTATTGAATAAAATATTATTTCTCTGCCTCTTCGGCTTTTTATCGCCTCTGTGTAGCACTTATTTAAGTTTTTAAAAACTTGCAGGTAATTGGCTCACGGTGTCCCAGACACCAAATAGAATGTGGACATAAAGCTGAACATCAGGACTTCATAAGATGTTTTTTGTCTCTGACCATCTGAGACCTTTAACATAAACTTTTACTGACAACAGTTTAACCCTCATCCTTGTGTTTATATTGGCATGACCAAAGCTCTTTAGCTAGCCAAAAGCTAGCATGTCATCATATGACAGCTAGACTGAGGATGGAGTTTTTTTTTAACACCTGGGAGAACAGCCCTACTGATCCTTTTATTGGTGCTGAAAGAAACTGGACCATCTCTAACCTTCCTTTTCTTAGTAAAATCCTGGAAAGAGCAGTCACAACCCAATTGCAGCAACACATGGCTAACCATAACCTCTATGAACCTTTACAATCTGGCTTCAGAGCACACCACAGCACTGAGACTGCACTCATTAAAAAAACCAATGATCTTCTTGTTGCCGCTGACTCTGGCCATATCAGCATCCTCATCCTCCTGGATCTTTCTGCTGCTTTTGACACCATTTCTAATACCATCCTTCTTACCTGCCAATCCAGCTATCTTGGTCTCACTGGCACTCTCCTGGTTTCAGTCCTACATCTCCAATCGTACTCAGTTTGTCACAGTGGGAGGCTCTTGCTCCACCCCTGCTCCAGTTCACAACGGCGTGCCCCAAGGTTCTGTGCTTGGACCCCTTCTCTTCATCATCTACATGCTTCCCCTTGGTCAGATCATCCGTCGCCATGGTCTCTGTTTTCATTCCTATGCTGACGACACAAACCCTCCTCTCAGCTTCCCCCTCAATCTCTTGTCAGCTGTCTGCATGAAATCAAAACCTGGATGTCACTTAATCTGCTCAAGCTAAACAGTAACAAAACAGAGCTCCTGGTTGTGGCCCCCAAAGCCCTACTTCAGAAATTTGGAGACCTACTCATCAACATAGATGGTTCCCCCATCTCACCTTCACCACATGACCGCGACTTGGGTGTCCTCTTAGACTCCACACTTTCATTCAAGGATCATATTAAATCGATCACTAAAACAGCCTTTTTCAACCTTAAGAACATCTCTAGGCTCCGGCCTCTACTTACTGATCCTATAGCAGAGACCCTGATCCATGCCTTTGTCACTACCCGGCTGGACTACTGCAATGGGGTCTTGTTTGGAATGTCTGGCAAAGCCCTGGACAGGCTCCAGTACGTCCAGAATTCAGCTGCCAGACTTCTAACCTGCACTAAGGCCTGGCAACACGTCACCTCCAACCCTTATTAAACTACATTGGCTCCCAGTAAAGTCTTGTGTTATATACATGATCCTTCTCCTCACTTACAAATCCCTCAATTCTTTGGCCCCTCAAAAGAACCTTCAGCTTATAACCACGTAAATCAGCCAACTAAGCCACAGCATTCAGCTGAAACCAGCTGTGCCTGCTCGTGATACCAGTGGTGACAGCTGTTTAATTAACAGGTGAGTTGGTTTGTGATCTAACTCACCTGTAGGAGTTGTCTGTCAAAGTCATGCAGTAGGTCTGTCCTGGCAATCAGAACCCCCCCCTGGGTAACTTGGTACAGTCCAGATGGAGGGTGGAGTGAGTAGTGGATATTCGGGTTCAGGCCCTGTGAATGGACAGCAGTGATGACTCACAGAAATAGTAAGTAATACAGATAGTGCAGTATGTGTTCTTACATCAGCGAAGTCACGGTCTGACACCTGAACCTGTAACACCTGATTCCCATAGGTTGAGACTATGGAAGCAGGGCTAGAGCTCTGGATGATGAAACCTTTATAGATGGTTCTGTTGAAGGCTGGACGGAAAGTGTTGTCATAGAGAACCCTGACCAGAACTGACGCCACACTGTATTTTAACCTGTCATCCACCTGGCATACCTGGACAGGCAAGAGGTCAGGTAGAGGATCTCAGTTTTTAATAACTGATTGCTATGAATGAAGCAGGAAACAAGAAATGATGTTGTTACCATAACTGTGAGCGTGAAGTTTGGTGTCCTCCGTCGGTCATCTGCGGCTCTGGTTAACCTGATCTCACCTGTCCTGTTGTTGATCACAAACCTGTCTTGATCACCACCTGTGGGTGAAACACACAGACCTGCATACACATGTACACCTGTACGTGTTTATAGATTAGAGTGTGAGTGAGTTTGACCTGAGATAATGGTGTAGGTGAGAGGAGTGTTGATCCCTCTGTCTCCATCCTCCGCTCTGATTGGACCAGGAGAAAACTCCAGAACCATGTCCTGAAACAGAAAACAAACACTCTCAGGTACGTGGACAGGTGTGCAACTTGTTTACTAAAAGTTAGAATACGAAAACGCAAATGACTGGATACATTTTGTGATACTGAAAAAAACATCTGGATCTGCCTGTTTTCATCAACATTTTACAGACTGGTAACCTTTTGAGAAACTGGTGTGTAACTCTGGTTTATCAGGTATTTACCTGGTGTTTCTGTGTGATGTTGGCTGTGTAAGTGGGGTTCATGCAGATAGGCACACCTGGTGACACAGGTGTACAGGGCAGGAAGTGAGGATACTGGTCATCACCGTCCTCGATGTTGATGGTGAGAACAGCAGATGTATTGAACTTATCCCCAGTGTTGGATTCCTGTCAGGTGTGTACAGGTGTGACACAATTATCACCTTTCTATGATAATTCAACAGTTTCATGATGATCAAATAGGACAGATTAGGTTTTTTCAACAGTGTATTGAAATGTTTTTCATATCTGTTACAATCTGATTGCTTTAGGTGATGTTAAATTTAAAAAAAACCCCTCTGACTTCATCCTCATCATCTGCATGCATCACTTGATTCATTGTTACCTGGGCCCAAATGATAAGCTGCAACTGGGTTCTCGTCTCGTAGTCCAGAGGTTTGTTCAGAACTACCTGTCCACTGTTGGGCAGGTCAATCCTGAAGAACTGGGCATCTTGCTGCAGGTAGACAGGTGAGGTAATAAAGTGCTGTAGCTCATGGTCAGAAGCATGTGGTCGGCTTTGCTCTTACCGAAGACGGATCGATGATGTAGCTGATCACATCTCCATCTGCATCGATGGCCTTTACAGTGAAAACCACTGAGTTCACTGCTGTCAGCTGCACACAAAGCAAAAAAAAAAACAAAACACAAAAAACTGTTTAGAATGATGAGGAAACACGTGAAGCCCCTGTATGACAGAACTGATATGTTAAATATGGGATGGATGCTGATTGGTCATTTTTCATGAAGGTAATTCTGGTTTTACCTCACTGATGGTGAACGGCTGAATTGTCTCCAGCAAGAAGTTTGGTCTGTTGTCATTTTCATTCAGAATCTCCACCAAGATCCTATAGTTACCCTAGAACAGGTGCAGATTCACCTGAGCCAGCCATCAGGTGTATTTTTTGTTGAGCACAGTTCTCAGGTGACCTACCTGTATGATGTCATTTTCATAACATGCTAGCTCTGCTATCAGCACTGATCCCTCGACCTGTGAGACAGAGAAATTCAACCCTTATTACAGTGATGTGAGATGTTTGAAGGTGTTTCTGTTGGAGGCGAGGTGTGTTCAGGTGTACCTCTCGGTCGAGGACTTTGGACACTGAGGAGTTGAGTCTGATGGTCCGTCCCTCTAAGTAGAACCAGTTGGCATTGCGTCCATTCAAACACAGGCGGATGGCATTGGCTCGTGGACCTGCAGTGATGTTGATATTGGAGATGAACTCACCTGCTGGACTGTTCTCTCTAATCGATGAGAAGATGTCAGAGCCCTCCTGACACAGACTGGCTGAAGATGGAGCAAAGAATAACTGATGTGGCTGTGAGGACAACAACTGACAATCTTATTGATTTGGTTCTGTTGGTATCCAAAGACATTTGAACATGTTATGTTTAAACACAAACACCTCAGAGAGAGGCTCTGAAAGCAGTTTTACTCTGAGACACTGGAGGGTTTTTTGTTTTGTTTTGTTTTTGAGTATTTATCTGGACATCACCTTAAACCCTAACCCTACCTTAGACTACTGGTCACATTTAACCAAACATTCATGCAGCATTTTTTTCTACACATTTTGTTCTACCAACATCCCAGTCATTTTAGATTCACCAGTTACCCTAATAAGCATGTCTTTGGCCTGTAGGAAGAATATCAGAAAGAACCCACATAAGCACATTGAGGCTTCTTGTTAACCACTTCAGCATCATGGATAAATAGGCATTGCTGATGATTAAGTGTTTGGTATCAGAGACAAAAAAAGCTACTGACACCAAGAGAAGGGAAGAGATTGAGAGGGAGACCAAAGCGACGATGGCGAGATGATATTAAAGAGGTGGGAGGCACCATGTGAATGCAATTGGCACAAAATCGGGGTGTATGGCAACAGGAGGCCATCTGCCTGCAGTGGCATGAAGTGCTATGATGATGATGAGCTTAAAGCAGATAACCCGTAAGCTGGAGAGAGAATGGCGTCTTACTAAATTAGAAGATGCTCATCTAGCTTGGAAAAAGAGTTTGCTGCTCTATAAAAAAGCCCTCCGTAAAGCTAGGACATCTTATTATTCATCATCAATTGAAGAAAATAAGAACAAGCCCAGATTTGTTTTCAGCACTGTAGCCAGGCTGATAAAGAGTCAGAGCTCTGTAGAGCCGAGTATTCCTTTCACTTTAACTAGTAATGCCTTCATGGATTTCTTTACAAATGAAATTTTAACCATTAGAGAAAAAATTATTAAAAACCATCTCAGGAACTTATCTTCATGTTCAGCTGCGTTCGGCACTGCTGGTATCTGTTTAGACTCTTTTGCTCCAGTTTATCTTTCTGAGTTATCTTCAATACTTCTTCCAAACCATCAACATGTTTATTAGATCCTATTCCTACTAGACTGTTCAAAGAAGTCTTTCCATTGATTGATGCTTCAATCTTAAAAATGATCAATCTTTCCTTATTAGTTGGCTACGTACCACAGGCCTTCAAGGTGGCTGTAATTAAACCATTACTTAAAAAGCCGTCACTGACCCAGCTGTCTTAGCTAATTATAGGCCAATCTCCAACCTTCCTTTTCTCTCCAAAATCCTTGAAAGAGTAGTTGTAAAACAGC
>VUQJ01042531.1:0-18058 GCA_015108635.1 Andinoacara biseriatus
GCTCTCATTAATAGCAATTGTGCATCTACTCTTAAAACAGTAAAATGGGCACAAAAGCCAGATGTGTTGTGTGTTGCTGTTATGATAAATACAGCACACAGTTATGGAAACGAACTGGAAACAAAGTGAAACAAGTATAGATTAAAGAAAAACATCAGTTATAGTGAAAGGACGGAAGGTTAAAGATGGTTGATTTATCCTCATTTGAGCTATTTGGAGCTCATACTGACACACTCTGCAATAAGCTCTGTTAAGACTTCCCAAGTCTTTTCCCCCCTCTATGCACTGCACTCCGGGACTTCAGTAAATCTACTTTTCATTAGTCTTTAATATTTAGATTTTTTTTTTATTTAACCACTGATATACAAAATGTCCAACACAACCTCCCAATGCTCTTCAAAATGCTTTTTCTATCTGCAGTTTCTTAGAATAAGTGCAACACATCAGCTGGTGACCGGAGCACATGCCGGGCACATCACACAGAAACAATGACGTGTAGTTAAAGTGGGGATTTACAGTCTGTTAAGAGCATAGTATTGATTAACAAAAATTCTTGAACTGCACCACAATGAAAAAAATTAAGTAAGATGGATGCGGACAATAAACAAGTGCCTTATATCTGTATTCTTTCTAATGGCCAGCAGGGGGCGAATCCTTTGGTTTCAAATATTTATTTTCCACTAGTACCTACTGGGTTTGACTCGACTCGACTGAACTCAACTCTGTGGCGGTTGTTTTCCTTCACATTTGAGTACTGCCTCAGCAAGACAGCTTGAAACTCCCACGATGTAATTTGTATGCGACACAAACGGTCTCTCCGTCGAGCTCATCATCAGCCGCCAAGCACAAAAACGTCTGTGTTGATTAGTGTGTACCCATTTTCCTTATTGATACATTTCAAAAACAGCGTGTTTGATTCTTGTGAAGGGAACTCTTGTTGTTCTAGTGATGTCACTCCTTGGCCAATCAGTGGCACGCAGTCTGCAAAATTTCAGCTCAACTCAGCCTTCTTGGAACTCCGGCTGAGTAGGTACTAAAAAAGTACCCGGTACCAGGTACTACCACCGAATGGAATACCCTAAAAACTGAGTTGAGTCGAGCTGAGTAGGTACCAGTGGGAAAGGGGCAAAAGAGAAGTCCATCTGAACTGAAGTCTACAAGAAATGGAACGTGACGGTTATTCTGTAAGTTATGTCCCGTTAACTGCTTTAAGGCTGAGGCTGAACTGCAGAAAATCAGGAATATAATCTGAAAAAGAAATATTTTACACCATGAACATAAACACGGGTAACATTAACAGTGAATGTGGCGAGACACGAGTCTAGATATGGCGGGGAAAAGAAGAAGAACAAGTCCTATCAGAGAAAAAGATGCGCTAACGCCCACAATCTTCCTCCCCACCAGGAGGAGCAGGGTAGTCAGCAGAAGGCAGGCCTCATGTCAGGTGACGGCATTCAGGTTCTGGCCTCCCTCGGTTGGGGTGAAGAACTGGACTTTAGGCACGGCGAGCCCCGAGTTGTTCCTGCGGAGGCTCCCGCTGCTTCCTGCGGCTTTGCGCATGGAGTTGTTGCGTCGCATGGAGTTGCGCTTCCTCAACGAGTTCTGGTGCGACAGCTCGCTCTTCTGGAGGGTCTGGATTAAGATGGACGGCTTCTCGTCCAGCTCTCTGGCACTGCAGCACGGCGTCGCAACCTGCCAGAAGAACAAGAGAACATTTTGTGCAATAAATACTGAGGACAGTCAGTTCAGGCAAACCACAAAGTTCATAGTTCCTTTCTTTTCCTTTTGATCGCCATTATTGTAGCTGTGAAAAAAAGAGGAGGATGATTAGGATGAGGAGCAGAATTAACCTAAAATATTGCTTTATAATATCAGTATCAAAGGTTGGTTGTGACTGATGATCCATCTGGATCACCTTGTTTTATCTTTTACCTTGACGGTGTTGCCGAATTTGGAGTAGTCGACCGAGTACACGCCCTCCTCCTCTGTTACTATGGGAACAAAACGGTGACCCCACCGAATCTCCTCAGAGACATAGGAGGTCCGGGCCTGCGTGGTGATCCCCGTCGTCTCCACGACTCCCTCCAGGATGACGATCATCTCCAGGTCGCTGCACTGCAGCTCCATGGCTGACAGGTCGTACAGCGGGCTGAGGGGCAGAGGACAGAGTCCACTTTTATGGGTATTTATATTATAAATAAGGTGGATTATCATTTTAAACATGTTTCAAATAATGGGGTCAGAGTATGTGCAGGTAATCCAGGTGAGGCAAAAGCTCAGACTGCCGTAAACACTCAAAACTGAATGCATGAAAATAAATGCACACAATCCAGCAACAGCCACACATCTCAAACTTTTGATGACCCCCTTCCACTCTGCTTGTTTAAATCAAATCAATTTTATTTATACAGCGTCAATTCACAACAATTACTGCTGTATATGTTTCCTGTTTTTGTGCTGGAGGTGGGTTCAGAGAGGGTCCCACCTGACGCCGCTTCACCCATCACCACAGAGGGCGTGGTGCTCCAAGCCGTGCAGCCGCAAGGCCCGTGTTTGTCCAACAGGTGGCGATAGTGAGAAATCGGCGTTCGCTCTCTGCTTCCTATGTCACACTGTCACAGTTTACTTTCTTACACTGTTTTATTTGAGTACTTTTTTCCAGTGATCGATTTAAGAAAAAAGAACTGGAGATAAAACAATTTGATTATGTGCAGAAAAATAAACAGTTTAAATTGTTTTTTTGAAGCAAAAACAGCCAAATGCCAATCTCCTCCCCTCTTTGCCCTTTTCTGTTGAAGATAAATCAAATAAGGGATCTTCTGGGTGAGGACGCATTTTTTCGGTGGACTGTGGAGGAAACAGTCGGTTTGTTCAGGTGTATTAAAGCTGCAGCTTTATGTGTCTCTGAACCTGTCTTTGTCGATGACGTGGCAGATGATGAGCGGCGCGAGGAGGAACAGGCTGTTGCTGGACACGGCGCTCTCCGTCTGGACGTCGATCTGGTGGATGGGGATCACCTCCCCCTCTGGTGTGGTGGTCTTCCTCACCACCTGCAAGCAGACGAGGTTCAGTCCTACTTAACAGATTTAGTCGATTCAGTCTTATTTGTGAACCCAAGATTATTTTTGTAGAGAAATAATTGCTTTGGAGTTGACAGGAGAGTTCGGAGGTAACTGAAAATCAGCCTGCTTGCAAATCATTGCATTCTGTAGTATCTGATCTACTATGGCTTAATATTCCCACCTTCGAGATTTCAAACCAAGTCTCAAAATACAGAATGCAATAATTTGCAAATCTCATGAACTTGTATTTTATTCACGATAGGACATAGAGCATATATGAAATGCTTAAACTTGGACATTTTATTATTTCTTTAAAACGCTGGGACAGGGGGAACAAAAGGCTAGAAAAGTAAGTGGTGCTAGAAGCAAACAGGAGGAACATTTTTCAGCTAATTTGGTTAATTGGTAACAGATCGGTAACATGTTAGAGGCAGAATTTCTCTGAAGTAAAGCTGGGTAGAGGTTCGCCAGTCTGCCAAAATTGTATATACAAATTGAGGAGTAATGTCAGAATCTCCTCACTGTAAATATCTAATCATCTATATAATCAGAAAATCTGGAGAAATCTCAAGTGACACAAAAGCAAAAATCAGTAGATGATGGTTCGTGGATGATCTTCGTGCCCTCAGCACAGGTGGCCAAAGTACTGACATTCTGTACTTCAGTAGAAGAACAAGTACTTGTGTTAAAAACTACTCTGGTAAAAGTCCAAGTACTGGTTCACCTTCTTTACTCAAGTAAAAGTAAAAAAGTACAGGTTCTGAAATCTACTCAAAATAAAAAAGTAAAAGTAGCTCTTTGGAGGACGTTTATACCTCTTTCTTCCATCTTTCTCCATCTGAGTGAAGTTATCGCTCATTCTTTGCTCTCCCTGGAAATACAGCAGCTGTTCCTTTTTGTCCTTTACGTTTTCCCACCCTGTTCCTCAGATTTCCAAGAAAAACCTGCTCAAAATCAGGAGCCGTCTCACAAACTGACCGGAAATGCAAACATTTCTCGGACGGGTTAAACCAAAAGTAACGAGCTTGTTTTGTAAATGTAAGAAGTAGAAAGTACAGATACTGTGTAAAAATTTTGGGAGTAAAAGTAAAAAGTAGTCAGAAAAATAAAGTAAAGTACAGATACCTGAAAAATCTACTTAAGTACAGTAACAAAGTATTTGTACTTCGTTACTTCCCACCTCTGGCCCTCAGGCAGCGCTGCATTAAAAGAAGAGGAGATTGTGCACAGCGGTAAACAGCGTTAAACATATGTACGAACTTTTTTGAGCTGTGGTTAGGAATGAATTTCCGTATCTCTCCATTTTACAGCCTTCCAGGACTGATGTTCTTTTGTTCCATGAAGATGATTTCAAGTGGCTGATCAGAGTTCTTCAGCTTCTAACGTCTTTACTCTGCATTTTCCCACCGTCTCTCCCAGCGAGTCCAGTCTGGCTCCGACTGCAGAGCCAGCTTTCCTCACTAGTTTGTCCGGTCTCCTTGCATCCTTGTTTCTGATGCAGCGTAGAGCAGCACGCTCACCACCACGGACTGATTGAACAACTTCAGCATTTCAATGCACATGTCAAGAAATCTTAGTTTTAACAAAAAGAGACGCTCTGTCCCTTTTTGTATAGTTCATCTGTATTCAGGGACCAGCCCAGCTTGTTTTCTCGGTGTAACCGTAGATATTTATATTTTATTACCACCTCTGTCGTGTTTTTTGATCTTCTGAACTTCACTCTCCATCCACGGTTTTTACTTTCCAAAGGAAGTTCTTTCCAGCTAACAAGAAGACATAAGATGAGTTCAAGATGAAAAATCGATCAGAAAAGGAAGAATAATGGTCATTTTTAAGATCAGTTTCTTTTGAAAATGCACAATTTTTAAGTAAACTTTAAAAACGGAGTCAAAAGTCCTTTAACATTTTAATAACACAATCTGTTTGATTTTGGAACTGATACCAAAGATTTGACCCAACAGAATTAAAGCAAAAGGATCTGAGTTATCTTATATAAATGCATCTTCCCCTGTAGGTTTACTTCACAGGACTGAGTCATATAAAAGCTTAAAGACTATTAAAAACTGATATTCATATCTACTTAAATGTTTCAAATCTTATAAGAATTAATAGCTTCAGTTAACTGAATAAAAAACAGGATTTATTGTAACTGACCTCTCGCAGCCCACCTGCAATATGTTCCAGGCCCAGCAGGGGGCAGCAGGGAACGATGAAGGACATCAGCGTGTCGGCTTCATCAACTAAAACTGTTGAACTGTGTAACAGGTCACCACACAATCACACATTTCTGTGACATCACAGCGTTTACTATTTAATAATGCACATTATAAAATCTTTAAATTGTGCTACAGAGCTCCATTTTTCTCTTGTTTCTATTATTTAGTTCTTGTTTAGTGATGATTTCTATTTATTCTGCTTTGTGTGTTTCTTTTGACGTTCTCATTGTTATTTAATCTTGATTTGTTCGCACGTTTCATGCTTATATTTACACGTATTTCCTCAAAGGGAAAATGAAAACATAAAAATGGCTGAAAAGTTAAGGTGTGGCTACTAAGTTTGCACGTTTTTAAAGAATTGTACTTGACACACAGCAACAGCAATGAGCTGCAAAATGTGTTCATTTCACGCACGAAAATGCAAAATGTTTCGCGCTGAGAAGCAACAGCGAAACATCGGCAGCACAAACTCAGAATTGAAGGAGAGACGTCGACTTTAAAAAGAGAGAAGGTAACGGGGAATGACCTGCAACCTGACTGTCGCTCCGATGATCATGCTCTTCCTGAGATCCCCGATGCGGATCATGAAGCACAGCCGGTTGTTCCGGACGGCGATCACGGCGTGGCGGCTGAAGATGAGCGTCTCTGCCCGACGGTTCGACTGAGCCGTCTTCATGAAGATACAACCTGAGGACAAACACAGCAGGATGAACTGATGAGCTGCTGACCTCTTTGGCCGGATGTACTCTGTGTGTGTTCAAAATGAGAGACCACCCGGTGACACGTCAGTGGTTAATTAGCATTATTATGTTAGTGTGACAGCTGCATGTTTGCTTGACATAATTCACATTCATAAGGTGTCAGAATACCTGAGGACTGAGAAATCTGTTGTGTCAGCACTATTTCCACATTCGTGTGAAAGCACTGAAGTTCTCAGTTCAGGAGGTTTAATCAATCTGATGTTTTGGACCTTTGCCTCAATCTAACATTTAGTGTGCTACCACTGCAGAGGCAGCTGCTCTCCCCACCTGACTGGCTGGTCCTTTACCGGCTAACTGAGCCGAACAAGAGAACTGGAGCCATCAAGCTCAGTCACATCATTGGCTTCGGTCACACAGGAGAAACTGCAGGAGGACTTTAAACAGACCGTCCATCCTCTACTGAACGCATCCGGTCGAGTTTCAGGCAAACACTTTGCCGCGTGCCTTACCCAGCATCACAGCGTTGATGATGAGGCCCACTATGTTCTGCAGGATGAGCACCATGATGGCGGTGGGACACTGCTCCGTTATCATACGTCCCCCAAAGCCGATTGTCACCTGAACCTCGATGGAGAACAGGAAGGCTGAAGTGAACGACCTGAGGAGAGGAAGACAAGTTCCCAGTGCCCAGGAGCAAAATTCATATAGACTGTCAACACGATTATTATATAAACATGGAAATAAATGAGAAGAAACAATGGAAAATATGTCAGTTTTGCTCATTTCACTTCTTTTCATTGAGGAGAATCTCGGCAGCGCCCCCTGCTGCTGGACCCTGCTCCACTCTACCACAGGGCCAAAATGCATGAAAGACACTTTATTTGAAATGTAACAGCTTCATGTTTTTAAGTAGCCCAGAGAATTGTTTTCTTTCAGATACATTTGTACCCAGATTGCTTGTAAATGTACAAGACTAATAAACATCCATAAAGCAAGAAGAAAAGCAGTATTTTAATGGAAGGTGGGCTCTGCCCCCTCAAAAGAGGGGCTGTTCTGAGAGGTCCTGAGATCTTTAATGGGAGGGCAAAGAAGCAAAAGCAAATCTCCTTTTTGCCTTTCTGGGTTTTCCTTCACTGTAGAGTCAAAGCGGAGAAGGTGGGTGCGCTAAAAGGCAGGTGCCGAAAAACTCATCCCCACCTGCAGTATTTCTGCTTCTTCTAGTTTATTTCCCCTGAAACAAACGCAGCAGCAAATGTGCTCCTCTCGTCCCCCCCTTCTTCCTCTTTCCAGTTTGAAAATGGAGAATGTGGGAGAAGAGGAAGGAAAGCGGGAGCTGGGAAGTTTCGCTCAAGTGCGGATGGATACAGAAAAAAATAGTGAGCGCAACAATTCACATAAGTTACACTAAAGTTAAACAACCCAAGTTTCACGATAACATTTTATCAAGTAGTCTGTGTTTTTCTTACTTGACATTAGTGACGCAGTCGGCCCCGTTTTCCCGCAACGGGTCCAGATCTCCGTGCGCAAAAGCCACCAGCCACCAGCTCATGGCGAACAGCAGATAGCTGCTGACAAATGTCGTGGTGAAGATGACCAGCGTGAAGCGCCATTTAAGGTCCACCAGCGTGGTGAAGACATCCTGCAGGAATCTTCCCTGCTCGCGGATGTTCTTGTGCGCTAAGTTGCACGAGCCGTTCTTGGCAATAAAGCGAGCTTTGTTCACGCGGTCCCTGAACACCGGCTTGCGGGGCATCCGGGAGACAAGCCCCGGCAGACCGAACTCCTCCGGGATGATGCTTTTTCTCGCCAACATCTTCTCCGTCTGTCGCGCCTGATGGCACAGAAAGCAGTCTTCAGTGCGTCTTTACGCACGGACGCAACATGTGCACCGGCAGGAAAACGCTCAAAGATGCGCGAGTCGTTTTACCTCCGTCGCCTTTCGGGGATGTTTCGGAGTGAAGGCGGCGCGCCGCCTTTGCGCTGCGCCTCTGAGGGCTGGGACGATCCCCACTCTCCTGTTGACGTACTTCCAGAATCAGGACCTGCTCAGATTCAGGCGCTCGTCGAAGGCAGCGGAAAAGGACAAAACTACCGACACAGCGCGCTTTGGAAGTCTCGGAAACACGTTTTTATCTTAAAACTTTTGCTTTTCTCTCAATTTTGAAACGAGTGAAACAGATGAAGTCTCTCAAATTCAGTTAATGTTTAACTTGAAAATGTTCATAAAGAATTTCATACATATAAACATGGAAATAAACGGGAAAAGTGAATTGTCACATTTGGGACATTATTTGTCAGTTTTCAGAGAGGGGGGGCCGATTTTCTCTATTATTTTAGCTCCCTCACTTTGGAAGCGAGGGTTATATCCCTGCCTTCATTTAATCGGCCTCTTGGCACACAGCACAGTTCAGGACATGCAGAAATTTCTGTTGCAGCTGGGGACCAATTGAGCACTTCTAACAGCGAGACTGACGTTAAATGAAATACAAAATGCACGAAACCAATCAAACCAGCTCAGTTGTCGTTAAATGTGTATAAAACCTCATCTTTACTCCTGACAGCTTTCCTGTCTAGTTTAACAATCTGCCAAGATATAGAGATGCGCTCCAGGCAGGCTAAATGTTCCACTAGGACGATTTCATGAAGTTATGGGATGTTTTAGGTGTGGACGTGGCGTAAAATGAGGGTAAGATCTCGATTGTGTTGCTATAATTTGTCCTGGGTGTGAGAATGTCTCACTTGCATTTTCAGGACAAACAAAAATAAAAAACAAGGAATCATAAAGGCAAGAATCCAATGAGACTGTTTCTATTTGTGCGTCAGTTTGTGCGTAAAATACACCTTTATTAGGAAACACATGCGCACGATTAGGAATTGTTATTCGAAAGAAAACACAAAAATCCCTAAAACCTAAAAGTGGAACAAATGGATGGATGTGTGCACGACGCGTTCGTGTCCTTTTAATTATTCATTTTCTGGTATTTAGCCATCAGGGGGCGCCATTTAGCAATTTATCACATCCAGTATGACGGGTGTTCCGTCTCCTCTGGCCTCGCAGTGGAGACGCAGAAAAGGTCAAGAGTTTCTGTGCTGCAGGTTCACGACACAAACAAACAAACCTCACGTCACTCAAAACCATTTTATTATTATTCCAAGTGTTAAAAAAAAGAAGAAATCAGGCACACATAGTAATTTGACATACATGTTTAAAACTGCTGGATATACACACAGAAAGTACAGACAATTAGAAAAACGATCATCTCAAATCTGTGAAAAAGATGTCAGTATTTAAAATGCTCTCTGTTAACAGTCGAGTTCATGAAAGCAAATAAAACTCTCTGCATAGCTCTGATAACGACTCACATGCAGTTCACTCACATTTCCACCTATTTGCTGTTGGATGATTTTAGTGCAGCTTCAGTTCAGAAGCTTCATGGAAACACAGCAAGCAAAACCAAAGATTTATGAACGACGAGAGCCTAAAAAGTGCAGCTGAGCGAGGATCGAAGAGCAAACGGAGGACCGGGAGGAACCGCAGAGACAGAAAACAAAGATATAAAATCATGAAGACATTCAGTGTTCAAGTTAAAGCTTTCAGAGGAAAGAAAACTGCTTGTGATCAACAAGTGTGACAGTAAACCACCTGTCAGTTTGCTGTGCGAGACATTTATATATGTATATATATTTTTTAAAAAGAAGTTGTAAAATTAGACAAACGGTCAAGCTTGAAAACTCAAGTGGCAACTTCTTGAGATGAAACCTCTAATAATATAATATTAAAACGAGAAAAGGCTGAAATATCGTGTTTGGCATTCGAGACTGTACAGTACAAAGTTTAAAAATTTAGTCCAAAAGCAAATTAAGTGTAATCTATATACAGTAAAACAAAGGGACAATAGCACCACTCCCAGAAAGGTGATTCGAGAGAAACTCGCTGAATGCGGAGCTGCAATTAGAAACTTTTACACAAACCGCTGGAAATATGACTCCAAATGTGGAGACCTTGACTCATAATTATGATTTACTGTCTCATAATGTGAGATGTTTAAGATGCTGGTCATTCATCTTCAGGTTTGAGATGACGGGTGTGGCAGCATGAAGGGATTTTTTGTGATAAAAGATTTTTCTCAATATAAATTTTTGGGAAAATGGCAGGATTGTTTCATATATTTTAAACACACAATTTGTTTTGTTACTAAATTGCATATCAATGAATTCATGTGCACGTTTTTAGCTACAAAAAAGGTTTTCTTACAGCAAAAGATACATCAAGTGTTTATATTTGATCTGTAAAGGTGCCTGATGGCAGAGCTGGACCCGGTCACGAGTCGCTCGCTTTAACTGTAGAATTACTGCACAGCGGTACCAACTGAAGCTTTTCAGCAAAACTCCTCACTCCTTTAAAAAGAATGGAAAATACACATGTTCAGGTTTACAAATATGCACATAAAAATGTTTTCATGACTCCGCATGCAGAGATGATGCATCTTTTTACTTATGATAATGCTGCAGGAAAATGTTAAATCTGCTACACAACGCAGTGCACATAAAACTATCGCCTGTTAAAGTTTCATTACTTTATTATTAGCCAGAAACATATTTTTACATCATAGAGATGTCAGCAGCTTCCACATCCATGGGCCCCTTTTTTCATTCTATATCTTTCTGTTCACCTGGTGAATGTAAGTTTTCTCTAAATTCATGTCTGGCTTCTCTCTTCTGTATTTGTCAGAACGGAAACCCGAATTACAAAAATGACCCTAAATGGCTTCACGGACTGTTTGTCGCTAAAAACATTTAAATTAGCCGTTCAATTCATTGTTAATGAGGGGATTTCAGCTACTCTTAAAAAGCCAGAATTTACTAACACATTTTATTTACATATTCACTATAACTCCTCAAAAAATTAAAAAAAATTAGTGCCCTCTCAAACATCCACGAAACATCTCTGGAGTTATTGGGAGCTTGTGTTGGTGTCTATTGTCCACCGAGGATAACAAGTTCAGCAAAGCATGACCGCAGACAGACAGCAGGTTCACCGGCTGCAGCCGGAGCCGTGACGCCCTTCAGTGTTTGTACTAACGGAGTCATAGATGGACCACCGATAGAACCAGGAGACACGGGCCAGGAATAAAATATCCAGCTTTCACTTCGTAAATTCCTGGATTCCTGGTGGTTGTTAAAGACATCATCCCACCACAGGCTGGCACAAAGCTGCCAGCGCGATTTGGCTTATAAAATGGTTTCGGGATGTTTTAGGGCACCGACACCCACCTTACTGACTGATGAAGGCCAATAAAATAACCGTCACAGGTGGTACCGGCTGCCTTTTATCTGTTGCCGGTCCATCGATTTAGCTCTGACTAAACATCCAAATATTGTGCGATGAAGAGATGAAACTTCGACACAAACAGCTCAGTTATTTGTCGTTGGCGCGTCCCTAAAACGGTTAAATACAACCACGTGACCCCATCAGCTTCCCGTTTCTATCAGTGTTACCTCTACGGCGGAACTCAACATCAAAATGTAACGCAGAATACAAAAGGCTCTAAAAATATCATCATTTAAAATCCTTGCATTGCGTTGTGCCAAAAAACACTGGCCAAAGCCAACAGTCATTTTAAAAAAGGATTTTAAATACATTTAAAAAAAATTCTCCCATTCTTATTATTGCATAATACATGTGCTGGATACTATAAACAGAGGTGGTGCATAATCTAAAAAGTAACAAATATTTTATACAAGATAATTAAAAAATTCTAATTATATGAAACAACATGTCTGCTCACTCTCAAACTTTTAAATCTTAGATTTTTAAACTTTTCGCTGCCTCGACACCTGAAATATACTCTCATCAAAACCATAATTTCAATTTAATAATATGCTTTTCTTAATGTCCACAAATCCCATGAAAAGACCAAAATCAGCTTTTCTCTTAATACTCTGACTTCGCTCAGTCATTGTTAGAGAAAACAGTAAACAAAAAATGCACAAAATAATACTCATCAACAAAGATCAGCTGGTTTTTTTAGTCAAACAGGCAATTGTGCATTTGTTCAGGCAGGTAATGCACATTTGGTGCTTGAGTTTATTATTAATCTCCTCTCTCTCCCCTCAGCCCCACCCGGGGTGGCTGCCCCTTCCTGAGCCTGGTTCTGCTGGAGGTTTCTTCCTGTTAAAAGGGAGTTTTTCCTTCTCACTGTCGCCAAGTGCTGCTCATAGGGGGTCGTTTTAATCGTTGGGTTTTCTCTGCAATTATTGTGGGGTCTTTACCTATAATATAAAGTTTGCTGTGATTTGGTGCTGATGTCACCTATCGGTTTATGGACCTCCATTACCTCCATTATCAGCTATATGCACCAGCTGTTTGGACCAAGCCAGATTATTTGTCAGATAATTAAGTTACAAATGCTCCACGAGGCACCCACGCGATAAACAAAGTGGAGATGCCTAGTTCTTGTAATGCACATTTTTAAGCATCTATGCAATTTAATTGGGTCACGTGTGGAACTGTGGCTCAGAGGTCGAGCGGGTCGTCCATCAGTCGGAATGTCGGTAGTCAGATCCTCGGTTCCTCTAATTTGCATGCCAAAGTTGGGCGAGATACTGAACCGCAAATTGCCCCTGATGGATGTGTGAATGATAGGTTAGGTTCAGCGCTCGGGTTTAGAAAGAAAGCACTTGTATGAATGTGTGAATGGGGATTGTAGTAAAAAAGCACTTTAGGTGCTCGAATAGAGTAGAAAAGCACTATATAAGTACAGTCCATTTACCGCCCCCGGCAACAAGGATAAAAATGTGTGTTCTCGAAATTGTTCACAACCAGGGTGCCGCACCAAAAATGTCTTGTTATTGCATTGATGATATTTTGCCTCACAGGTGCTGGCTTGCCTGAAAACACTCGCTAGCGACAATGAAACTTCAAAAGCGCAATACGGACCAGAAACAGAGAACAATCGTCTTCAAAGTAAAAGTTGTAGGTGAGCCTGACGGAGGCCTGCAGAGGCCAAACAAATTATTTTAGGATCAGGTTGTAAACATGTTTGTTTATGCTGTAAAAGTTCAACATTTTAACATGGGAGTCTATGGGGAGTGACTGACTTTTGGAGTTAGCCTCGAGTGGCCACTCAAAGAACTGCACTTTTTGGCACTCACTGTTACTTAGTAGGGAACATATTTTATTGTAGGTTTGGTCATTCGTGGGATTTATTGACAATAAGAAAATTAAAAAAAACATTACTCAAAGACTTAATTTGACTGCTTATGATGAGTTCATGATTAACTGAATAAGTTTAGATTTTCTCTGAGATATTGAGAACATATGTTGAGTTGTGGTTTGGGTTAGCCATCCGTCACATACAATCTATATTATTAATTTTGTCTTTCCTTTCATCGTTCATCGTATCATTAGAGCTTTACACTCTGAATACTGCTAATGTTTCTAATCCCAGAGCATACTCCAATAACTCATTGACCAGTTTGTGCTGTTTATACAACATAAACCAATCAATGGACTCACTGATTATCAAGCCTACCCAGAAATATCTGTTTTTAACTTCACGACTGCTTTATGTGTGACTTCTTGAACACACTAACTGGCAGTTGATGGTGTCTGTTTGCACAGGGAAGCTTCTCGCAGAAACAGAACATTGCTGGCTTCCCCACAGTGCTG
This sequence comes from Andinoacara biseriatus, assembly GCA_015108635.1. Lineage (NCBI taxonomy): Eukaryota > Metazoa > Chordata > Actinopteri > Cichliformes > Cichlidae > Andinoacara > Andinoacara biseriatus. Next base: position 13,652 of record VUQJ01042531.1, read on the forward strand.
CCGTCTCTCCGAGGGCTGTTTGCCTCATCGAGAAAGTAATTCAGGTAAAAAACAAACAAACTGAGCCGCCTGCCAGCCGTCGGGTCCCGTGTGTCTCTACATGTCAGCTTTGACAAACGAAGCAAACATCCCGTCCTCCTGCTCCAGAAGCGTCTCGGGTTTGTCGTACTCCATGATGTTGCCTCGCTTCATCACAATGACCAGATCAGCCGTTAGGATGGTGTGGACACGGTGCTGCAGACACACAGGGACGAAACACAGATATGTTTCTGACCCTGTGGTTGTCCTTTTACTGGCAAACAAATAATTTCTATCCATTTAAGATTTTTCTGCTTTTAGGTATCCTTCTATGATTAAACCTTTCAAGTTTTTCAAACTGTAGTCAAATTTGCACTGCATCCACGGAGTTACATCTTTAACAGAGCATGCAGTATTTCGGATTTTTTTGTACCAACCAGGCTGTCGGTGGCAGTAAAGCTTCAGCAGACCCAGAATCAGACTCCAGCTCTGGCTTAGCCAGGAAAAGAAACAGGTAGAAAAACAGAAGCAAACAGGAGAGAAGGAGAGTCGGGCTGAGCCAAAGTGGTCTGCGTTGATCTGGGTCTACTTGTGAGTCCTCACTAGCACACCGAAGAGGCTCTCCTCCTGTGCTAGCAGGTTGGGACCCGAGTCACTTTCCACCAACATCCCTGAGGAGAAGACCAACACCTGCTCGGCATCCAAGATAGAGGACACACGGTGCTGGCGGCAAGACAAAGGGACAGGAAGGAGGACAACGAAAAGGAGGGGACAACATGAGCAACAGATGGAGTAAGCAAGGAAAAGTGGGAAAACAAAAAGAGAAATGTGAAGGAAGGCGGCGGGGGAATGGGAGGAATTAGGAATGAAATTATAAAGTATAGAAATGATAGAAAAATAGGAGGAAACAGGTAGAAGAAGAAGAAAGGGGAGAAAAAAACAGGACAGGACAAGACAGCAACACAAGAGACAAAAGTCAGAAAAAAAGAGAAACATATAAATAAAAGAAGCAGCAAAGAAGAATGAATTTAAGACACTAAATCCATGAAGAACCGTGTGTTACAAACTGTGTTAAAAGGGAAGAACAACCAAAAATGCCCGTTGGGTAAATACTTTAATAATAGATACATAGAGCTCAAAGCCAGAGAGCATCATCTCTGCATCCGTGTGCACTGAGCAAACCTCAGCTCACCTCAACACTTGCGCTCTCTGATGCGCATCTCCTTCGCTTCATGATTAATAGCAACAGGAGAAAAAAAAAAACGAAGGACTTACTGCGATTGTTACGACTGTTCTGTCCGCAAACGCCGTCATCACGACTTTCTGTAAGATGTTCTCCTGCGAGGCAGAAAACACAGAGAAGAAAAGGTATCATCTGTGGAGCTGTGGAGGAACAGCAGGTGCAGAACAAAGAACCCTTTTAAATGTGATCCAAACCAGAGCGAAGCTAATATGTGGCTGCCTGCCAGGATGCAAACCGCTTTGCAACCCACCTCCGGCCCAGTTCTTCTTATTTAAGATGCTTCTGACGTAACTGATGTCACGTCTCTCGTCACCGAACCTGTTTTGTTTAATTATTACTTTTTTTTTTTTAAATTTCACTTCCTTCCCTGTTTTAGTATCTTTACTTTATAAAGAGCCTTCGAACAACAGCTGTTATGAACAATAATTAAACTTGAATTTGCTGATAATGCAAAACTACAATAACAGAAATATTAAGGGGCCTCTGAAGGAAAAAGTTTTTGTAAGTTACTGCGGATTATGTAATGAATAAGCACACACCGTGGCCATGTCGATGGATGCTGTGGCTTCATCCATGATGAGGATGCTGCTCTTCCTGACGAATGCTCTGGCCAAACAGAAGAGCTGCCGCTGCCCGACGCTGAAGTTCTCGCCTCCTTCTGTCACGACGGCATCTAAACACAAAGACGCAGATCAAACATTCGATTTCAAAGCTGTCTTTTGGAGCAATTAAAAATGATTTTGTTTTTTGCATACCTAGGCCTCCAGGCAAAGCTTTCACCATGTTCTTGAGCTGAGCGATCTCTAGGGCCTCCCAGAGTCGATCATCAGTGCACATCTTCTCCGGATCAAGATTAAACCTGCAACAAGACGACAACACAAAAAAAAAGCATGTTTCTGATTTTCATGGACTGATCACAGATTAATATACCTTCAGAAATACCTTCAGTATCTATACAATACTGTGCAAAACTCTCAAGACATTTCTAGATAATTTTTCTATTTTGCAAGAAAAAGTGGAAACGCAGCCACTTATTGAAATAGACGAAGATACATGAAAATACAGCATATGAGACAAAAACTGATTTTGAAGAATTCTAAAGAGTTTGAAAGTCCATATTTGATAAAAGGACGTTTATTCTTCAACACAGGCTCAACTCTTGTCATTTCTTTAAGTAGTCTTCAGGAATAGTTCTCCAGGCTTCTTGAAGGACATTAAAATGTCTCATTTGGATGTTGGCTGTCTTTAAATTATCGCACACTCAGTAATGTTGAGGTCTGGGGAGGCCAATCCATGACTGATAGAGTTCCAATTTATCTGCAGTGTGTTTGGGATCATTGTGATGTGGAAAAATGAAGCCGTTGCCAGTCAGGCAACAGCTGATGGCTGTAGACACTGTTGTACCTCTCACCTGACCTCCTCCACCCGTTTCCACTGATTTTCTGCCCACTTCTTGTATAAACTGCCATATCTCAGCCATGTTTCTCCATGTTTCCCTTCCTTCTTGACAGCCGTCCTTCCACTGAGGCCATTTCTGATGAAGCTTCAGCAAACGGATGAAAGTGAAGGATTTTCACCTCGACTGGTGAGCCATTTAGATCTCATCATTCAGAGCTCTAATCAACAGAAAACTGCTGATTTTGATGCCAGTAAATGGATGAATTTAGGTTAAATTCAAGTCATTGTACATACTGAATTGGACCATTTTAAACCTTCACTTTTCAGCCATTTAGACATAAAGAGACAACTTTTTTATGTCTTTTTACTTGATTCATGTCATCCATCTAGTGCTTGTCCTGCATATTTAAGAGGGTCTTAAGTAGTTATATAATAACATTTCCAATTTCCATCTATCTGGAAAAGGTCACTTATATTTTTGCTTCATCCTGTTTAGATTGGAATTTTTTGCACTCAGAGCGCAGCCAAGAAATCCTTCATCAGCCGCACAAAATGCAGCTGCTGGACTTCAGGCATTTCACTTTCATGTTTCAGGGTTAATGACGGCATTTTGTTCACATTTTAAAGTGTGCAGACGTGATCCTTCTGGTGCAAGACTAAGAGATGAGTTAAGACTTAGATGGATTGCGGCTAAACATTTTAAATGCGGTCAAACAATCCAGCATGAAATCCTCGTCCCGTGCTGGGGTGTACCATGTCAGGCAAGACCACAGGTGGGCGCTGTGCAGAGATGCCCCTGACACAGTCCAGCACATAACAAGGTGCAAGATGCTAGCAGGTAGGGCATATTTGGAACACCCTAACCAATCGGAACACTCGGCGTAGTGACCCCCACACTGGGAGAGTGGCTCCAGCAGATTCCAGGAACGACATCCAAGATCTCTGTCCAGAAGAGCGCAGTCCTGGGAACAGCTAAGATACTGCAGGACCCTCAAGCTCCCAGGCCTCTGGTAGAGGACCTGAACATGCCACCGTGACGCATTGGCTTACAGTGTCGCCTCAGAGTAAGAAGAGTCTGGGTTTGAATCTTCTGGTTGTCCGAAGACTTTGCTTGATATCAGAATGAAATAATGAGATCAGCACGTGTACAAGGAATCCCTGTGAGTGACAAGCTTTGTTTCACACTACAGTCTTTACTCTCGGTTCTGTATGATGTTGTAGAGCGCTGATATCCCTAGTAAGGTCATCTCAGACACTGAAGCCCCGCCTACCTACTGTTCAAACCTTGCGCTCACGAGGGGCAGCCAGCCATCCATCCATCCATTTTCTTCCGCTTATCCGGGGCCGGGTCGCGGGGGCAGCAGCCTAAGCAGAGAAGCCCAGACTTTCCTCTCCCCAGCCACCTCCACCAGCTCATCAGGAGTGACCCCAAGGCGTTCCCAGGCCAGCAGAGAGATATAATCTCTCCAGCGTGTCCTGGGTCTACCCCGGGGCCTCCTCCCAGTGGGACATGCCCGGAACACCTCACCCAAGAGGCGGCCAGGAGGCATCCTAACCAGATGCCCGAGCCACCTCAACTGGCTCCCTTCGATGCGGAGGAGCAGCGGCTCTACTCTGAGCCCCTCACGGATGGCCGCACTCCTCACCCTATCCCTAAGGGAGAGGCCAGCCACCCTTCGAAGGAAACTCATTTGCTTGTATTCGCGATCTTATTCTTTCAGTCACTACCCAAAGCTCGTGACCATAGG
>VUQJ01042532.1:0-15379 GCA_015108635.1 Andinoacara biseriatus
TGCTGTTTTCATTGTTCTCAGAGGTGTGCATGTTTGTAAGCTGTTTATTTCTTATGGAAGCAGAGAACAGTTACATTTAAGATGTTAGTCTGTAAGATCTCTGCTCGTTTAATGAGTCAGATGTCCTGGATGCTCCTCTGTAGCCGGACAGTCCAGGATCAGGGTGAAGGTCCGTCTCAGAGATGTTACAGAGAGGACAGGAGTGTTTCTCAGCAGTCACAGTTTGGTCTGGTTTATCTTCTCAGATGGTTTCCATGGTGAGCCGGACTGACTGACAGGCTGCCGACCTCCACGATGATCCCTGATTTCTGACTGGTCCTGATCCAAATCCTGGATGTGTGAAAGGTGTGAATGGTTTCTCTGTTTGAACAGTAACTTGGTGAAGAGAAGACTGTAGGCTACAGTCCAGTGTAACCAAATTAATATATCTGTGGTGAATCTAAACTCCTGAAACTCAACAATCAGCTCTCACTCACGCTGAGTCAGATATTTTATTTGAGCTGATGGTACCGCCTGTTTACTTTCTTCATATGAAGAAAGATCTGCTCACAGGTGCCACACGTCCATGAGCAGTGAGGCTTTTTAACCAAAGAGGCTTTTTTTTTTTGTTGTAATTTAACATAATTTAGGCAAAAAGTGGTGAAAATATTCAACATGTGACAAGTAAAAAAAGGAAATTAGAAGAAAATCAGGTGCAGTCTGGGACCATGAAGGGATTTAAACGTAATAATAAATATGAACATCAGCAGGTGGTAACCAGGGTGAAACATTCAAACCGGGTTTATTACTCTTTGTTTTGTTCTGCATTTTGTACCGATGAAGGTGTGTTGGGTTCTTTTTTAAATTACTTTTATTTCTACCTGTCAGCCGACCATTACAGTAACACAAATGGAAGCAGAGCCTCTGAAACTCAGACTTCCCATGTGGGCTGCTGATTGGCCCCTTAAGGGCAGAGGGTGGAGCAGCTGTTACCTTCATTGTTACAAAAAAAGATTTTTTTTCCAGATCTTTTGGTGCTCTTAGATCAGCCTCAGTGTTTATTTAAAATGTAAAACTATCCAAAATATTTTTCCTAAGAAGTGAAGAATATATGCCTGTTCCAGCTTTCCTCTTCCTCTTTTGTTTTCCTGTTTGTTCCAAAAATAAATAAAGAATGTGGGTAAAAACCAGCCTGAGTTTGGCTTCTTTCTCTGTTTCATCTCTTCCTCTCAGATACTGTGTAGTATAACTCCTGCTGAGTTTGTTGTGTTAGCTGTTTCCAGGTCCAAATCCTGCTTCAGTTCTTAAAATCAATCACGGAGGAGCAGCTGAGATTTAAAAATAGTCCAAATTCTTTCAGCTCCAATGAAATGATCAGTTTTGCAGGCTACGACCCTCTACAGGCTGAGCCTGGTTCTGCTGGAGGTTTCTTCCTGTTAAAAGGGAGTTTTTCCTCCCCACTGTTGCCAAGTGCTTGCTCATATGGGGTCGTTTATTATTCTGTTTTATTGTAAGGTCTTTACCTTACAATGTATAACACCTTACAGGTGAATACAGATCAATTTAGTAGTCGGTACTAATACCTGTAGGACTGGTAGGTTTGGATCTGTAGATGATTGATAGCTAATTCGATACCAAAAAAAAAAAAGATCATCTCACTTAAACATAAAATCCTTTGTTAAAAAATCAGTTTAAAACACTGACAATGTGGCAGATGATTTATTCAAAATGTTAAGATTATATTTTGCTGAAGACACAAACTGAAATGTTAGCATAGCTGCCAAATAGCCTGCTAATGTTACGGTTAGATTTCAACCAAAATGGTAAGGTGCATTTCACGATAACATAAGAAGGATAATTAAAAGGAACTGAAACTCATTCAACTTGAATCCTTAGATTTAGATGCCCTTCACTTGGTTAGGAAAACATATATTACCATCGCGTGGTGTGGGGGCATGGCTGCAGGGGAGGGGTGGGGCAGTGGGTTCAGGGAGGGGCGTCAGGGGCGCGCAGCTGCCCGGCATGAGATTCATTGTGTGTAAATGTCTTTTTTTACCCAGTAGCTGGCAGGAGGAGGTGTGCATGACTGAGATGAGCTGAGGTGGATACCTGCCAGGAAATACCCAAGCGAGCATGAACGCATCACGGGGAAAAACAAAGATTGTTGTGGCGAACACCGAAGCACTGATGGTCTGTGTTTCAGGACTAAATGGAGGCATTTGTGCCACAAATCGCTTGCATTTTTCTTTTTGCAAATTTCTTAACATCCTGTGTGTGTTTGTGTTTTTGTGTGTGTGTGTGTGTGTGTGTGTGCTTTAAGAACTCTGCTCAGTATGACTGGAAGAGACCTACTATATAAATAAAGTTTAGTCTATTTGAAACCAGGAAGAAAAGCCAGGAAAAAATGCAGACTGTGGAAAAGAAAGGACTTAACAATATCACAGCTCTGACTTTAGGACACCAAAGAATCTGACTATAAATGAGTATTTCATTGAATTCATGTTTAAAAGACAGTTTTAGTTCTTCTTTCAGCTGCAGCCATAATGGTCTTTAATGGTCTTTAATGGTCTGTGAGGCTTCTAGTTAAAACTGTTTAAAACTCTATTTGTACACCAGTTTAAATGTGGGGTTTTTTTTGGTTTACAAACAAAAGAAATTACAAGATCAGAGTCCAAAGATCATAATGAAGTGGCAGTATTTAAGATTGAAACAAAAGTTTTCATGTTTTTTTGTTTTTTTTACAGCAAGTAAAAACAAATGGGCGTCAGCAGCTACCCAAACTAAAAGAAACTGCAGCACTTTTAACCAAATTTGAGCCTCCTTTTAACATTCAAATGAACAATCCATAAGTATAAACACTTTTAATGAGTGAAATTAATTTAACGCAATTACATTTCGAGGAAACTTTCCCAGAATTTGCAGCATATCCTGTTGGCTAATAATGCAACAAATTCTTTGTTTTCGGATCTTAGCGTTACCCAGGGTTGGGAACTGTTCATCGATCCAGCGCCCCACTTTTCGTACTGATACCTAAATATCTAATATTAAAGTTCTTCTAAATTCTTTTTAACATTTCAAGTTGTCTGACCTGTGGCATCCCAAACACTTCAGACTAAAGAAATTAACATCTGACAGACTGTATTATGAAAGCACTGAATTTCAACAAGCAGTACTGGCCACTAAAGAACCAGTATTGATATTAAAGAGCATTTTCTCTTCGGGGACATTCATATTTAATCCCAGCATGCTTCAAGAGGTAATAAACCTTTGCAAAGTCAGCAATAGTGGTTTGTTTCTCAGTCAGAGTCTGTTTAACAATGCTGGGATCCATCCTGATGTAAAGACTCTGGGGCACTTCGGACAAAAGGCTGGACCAAACAGTAGACGTGCCCATTCACTGGTGAAGGCATAACAACTACCATTTTCAGTCGCTGTCGCTGTCACTATCCTCCTCCTCCTCTTCTTTTTCCTCTTTATTTTCCGTTTCCTCTACAAGTCCCGAGAAGAAGTCATTGTCACCGTGGGCCTTCTTGGTGAGAGACTTCATCCGACCATCTTTCTTCTTCCTCTTGCGGTATTCGTTGACTGTCGTGTTGGGTAAACTGGAAATGTCCCAAAACTTGATGAGCTGGTCGTGGGCACAGCTGACCAGGAAGCGTGAGTCCCAAGACTTGGCGAGCTCTTCAATGGGTTCGCCAACATGCTGCCCGATGCAGCCAATGACCCGGTTGGGAAGGAGGTTGACGGCTCTAATGGAGGACAGACAGAATATATCAGTAACTTATTATCGACAATTTTTGGGACAATCTGAAGGCTCAACTTTCTGCAAAAGTTCATACCAGGTCAGAATGAGTACCGTTTGTAGGGAAGCCGAGAGCGGCCATGTTACGTACTTTTTTCTGATGGTGTTCTCGCGATAACGCGTTATCTCGTTATCACGGAATAACGATTATCGTTTTCCCAAGATAACGAGATAAATAACGCGTTCTCGAGAAAACAAAATTTGTTTTCTTGAGATCAAGAGTTAATTTACCGATGGTTTTCTCAAGATCATGAGATGATTATCTTTTATTGAATGCTCATGATCAGTTTCTCAGTGTTCTTAAACTGACTCAGGCTGAAAATGTCAGATTGTGGAGAACAATAGGGGTTTACGCTGTCTTGTTCTTAAGTTGAACAAATAACGTGCTGATGATCATGTCCTTTATTGTCAAAAAACTCAACCCCCATTTCTGCATGTCACATGACCTTCCAGGGTCACATTCAAGATCCCTAATGTTTAACATTTATTTTTCATGAACAGCACATCCAGCTGATATAGTCAACTTAATCGGTGACCCGCTGAGAGGATCAAGCCATCTTCATGGTTACCGAATGATGCACGAGAGTTGCCGAGCAGCAGGGCTGAGCTGCAGTCAAGCCAGCCGTCTCCTTAAATGACGAAGGCTGAAAGTTATTTATCTCGTTATCTCAAGAAAACGGTAATCGTTATTTCGTCATAACGAGATAAATAACGCGTTTTCACGAGAAAACCATCAGAAAAAACGTTTATAGGTACCATGGCCGGTCTCGGCTTCTGTACAGTTTGTGTATCAGTTCCAGCATAAAACAAGTCTGAATCAGTGCAGCTATACTGACGACCAGGCAAACACGTGTATTGACAGTTTTAAAGAGGGTGTGTTTGCCAGTCACAACAGCCCAGAAAGTGATGCTTGAGTTTCCTGAAATTACTTAAAGTAGCAGGTTTGAGTGCGAATAAGGTTGTTTTAGATGACGATCCTTTTTGAAAATGGCCTAACATCCGTCAAACACTAAGATCAGAGAACTCATTCACAGACGTTTGTCACCAAGTATGATGCGCATATGGTTGCCAAAATGCTGTTGGTATGTATGAATATAGCCAAAAGAGTCAAGATCTTAAAGAAAGGACTGTCAGCACTGAGTATAGAGCAGCCCATTCACGGTTGGGAACAGCTCCAGTAAACTCGCGGTACAATGGTAAAATATTGGATATTGACGTTGCGATAAATATCGCAAACCCTCTTTGCTGAAGTTGCAGCAATAAAATCATGTTTGATTTCAGTACAATCATGCACAGTTTCCCATTTACACTAAAATACCTGAATAATGCTTTTATGTTTCAGGGATCTGCAGTGAAGGTTAGCCTAAGGCTAACAGGGTTTCAATCAAGCTATCAGAAGTGGCAGAAATGTCAAATGTAACTTTTTTTTCTTAATTAAAACCTTCAGTATTAACACAACTCACCGGATGTACCCGTCCGTGGAGGCGGTGCACATGATGTTGTCTGTGATTGGGAGGATTTGGTCTATTGACTCGGCCTTGAGGGCGAAGCGGTCGCTGGTGGCTCCGAAGCCGTTCCAGTTGAAGATGTAGATTATCCCCTCGCTGGAGCCGCAAGCCACCTTCTTGCCACGCTTCATCAGCGCCACCGAGGTCAGATCGCCGCTCTGGTACTCGGACAGCAGCTCAAACCGCCGCCTCTTGATGTTGAAGACGCCCATGGTGCCGTCGCCACTGTGACAAATGGCAGCAAGCCAGATGGGAGTTCAGATTGGGGGCTAAGGATCACCCCTGCCATCTTTCCCACAGAAGGCCCCCGACTTCTCTAAATTTTTAGGTTTATTTTGCGATGGCTCAAAGAACAGAATATGACATCACAAACATCTATAGAGTTTTGTGCATCTGTAACCCACCTACTGGAAGTATCCAACTTTAGGGTTAGATTTATGTACATGTGTACCCTTTTAAATGGGCCATTCCACCTGACCTGCTGATCCAGCTGAGTTTATTCCATAACTTTAGTATATCTTATAAAGCCATGCAAATTTTACATTCTATGGCCTCTTTTCAACTTTTCAACATTCTCTTTTGTTACTGAGTTCCAAATAGTTTTTGTCATTGAGACTTGATTTGGATGAAACTTTAATGCGATCTGTCTTGGAATCCACCAAATCAAAAAATCCTTTCAAAAGGATTCAAGTCCGGACTTTCACTCGGCCAGTCCATCAGTTCTGGGACTCCAGATTTCTCTTTCTTGTTCAAACAGTCTCTGCAGAGCTTCAAACCGTTCTGAACAGGAGTGATGAATTTCAAACTGAATTCAAGTTTTTATAACATTCAACCACTAAAACTAATCTTTATCTCTTCTCCCATTTACACGAGAACAGAGTGAAAACGATGCATTTTCGAAACGGGGTCCAGACTGGAGCGTTTCAGAAACACACCGGCCTCCGTTCTCGTGTAAATAGTTGAAGACGATGCGTTTTGGAAACGGGGGTCCTCGCACATGCGCACTATGGTTGCGACCGCCACTGTTTTCCGAGCATGCGCAAATAGATGAACGCTCGTTAGGGTTAGCATTCACGAGTGCTTCAGTGAACTTCGAGAAGCGTGATTCACAGTTGATCTTTTCTTGTGATTTTGCCATTTTATTATTGAGTGTTGTTTGTAGCAGCTATCCAACCTCGTCGTCAGTCCACAAAGTCTCTCACATTGGCCATTTTGTAAATAATGAACAAATCTTTGCAGCGCGTCCTACTGAGTCTCTCCAAGCGTTTGTTGTGTTGTTGAACAAGCTTTGCAAAAAAAAAAACACCGCCACCTTGTGGCCTGGCAATGGGAACGACATCGTTTTCATCGTTTCAAGCAGATGGATGGATGGATGGAAAATTACCTTTCAGCATTAAAAAATATAATTTCAATTAAAGAGCTTGTGTATACTGGTGGATTCACCATTACAGGAAAAAAATTTGGTAATTATCAATACTGTTAATTTAGTGCAGCTGTGGCATAAACTTTACTCTGGGTGGTGTTCTAATGAACTGTACAAACTCTGTTTTTGCCTTACATACATTAGTTCTATGCATGTTTGCACATCTATCTATTTCACATTTTCAAAGCAAAATATAAAGAAATGAGGGGTGACTCGGTACTTTTACACTGTACTGTCTCTGAACTGACTTTATAGCACCAGGTGAGCATCATACGGACTTGATGTTGGGAAAACACCGTATTAATGACATCAGTTAGAGATCAAAATTAAGCTTGAGTCTGGTATCAAATGTAGGTCAAAAAAGGAGACCTTTCACGCACTATAACTAGTTCAGAGCTGCCAGCAATCCTGCACGGTGATCTGAAAATGCACTTTTTGAAGTTTTCTGCAGTGAATCATCAGAAAACATTTCAAACTTCCAGGGTATCTAGTACATTAAATGAATCCAACTTATTAAAAGTATGATATCGACACTCAAAGGTGGCCATCGAGAAAATAGATCTGATCAAAAAAAAAGAAAAATATTTTGGCTTTACATTGTGACATGTGGATGTGAAGTGCAAAATATGAGCTATCAAGCAGAGTTACGGTAAAAGCCAGCTGATCAAAGTTCCTTTGGGTTTTTAATCAGCCGACTCGGTGGTGATGCGCTACGTCTTAACCAGCTGTTGGCAGCTAGTAAGTGCAGGTAACCGGCGCTTCAGCGGCGATCACCTGGCATTAAAAAGTTATGAGGGCAGACCCGTATCTCTGTGTACTTCAAGGACCTCTACCTCAGATAACAGAAATAAAGAAATAAAGTCAACTATGAAAAGGACTCTGAACTGTTTGGTTTGTTTATAGTTGAAGTTGTGATTCTGCCTTTTACAGGAAACTTTCTGGAGCTTCTCTGCATGTTTGCTTCTTTAGACATTAAGGCAGAAACGGTAAAAAAACAAAAAACACTTAATGATGGTCATAATTACCTGGCTGTGAGCAGGATCCTCTTGGCTTGGTCCACAGCAATGTCGCTGATGTAATCCTCGTGATGTTTCAGGTCCATGAAGGCCGTCCCCTTCCTCATATCCCACACCTTCAGAGAGGAAAAACAACAGGAGGGTGGGCCTGCATGAAAAAAGTGAACCCACTGAAAGGTCGCTGACATTCTGCTCGTCTTTTGTGGCCACAAACGGGGTCGTGTCAATCAATACAACAGCCCTTTGCTTCAACTGATGGTACGACCACATGGTCGACCTGTATTCATTATTAGCATTTTAGCAACAATGGACGTGCCCAGATCATCGTCCCTGAGTGTGAAACATTATCAGAACAGCTCAGACCCTCAATGAAAAATAAACAAACAACCTGGACCACTAAGACCCTTTTCAGACTAACAGAACATAATTTTAGACTCTTTAGAAATTACGCCATCAGCTGGGGTTACCACATAAAATATGGATGTAGCCACCAGTGGGATCACCCACTGGTTTCTGGACTGGGTCATTCAATATCAGATTTAGGACTAAATTTAAGAAAAAAAATAAAATAAATCCCACTCTGACCATTTCTGAGTTCACTGAAAAAAAAAATCCCCCTTTCTGATTTGTTACTTTTATCACTCACATGTTACAGATCAAACAAATGTTAATATTGGACAAAGATGATCCCAGTAAAAGCAGGTAAATCATGAATTAACAGTGATTAACCACATTTTTTAAAAAACATTAGTTTTAATTCTGGTATATTGCTGAATGAATGTGGCCCTTAAATATCTTTGTTACCCCGTGTGCTGATTTAAATCCTACGTTCACACCTTCAGGGTGCCTCCATCGTCTCCGGTCGCCAGGATGTTCTCGTCCACCAGCAGCAGGCTGTTGATGGGGGCCCCGTGCGCCCCCCGGATCCGTGTGACCAGCTTCCCCCGCTCCACGTCCAGCTGGTGCACTGCCTTGTCCCGGGACACGCTGTACAGCTTCTCTCCGTCTGCCGTGAAGCGCACCTGGCGGCACGACTTCAGGTGGTGTCCGGACGACCACAGCTCCCGGTTCTCGCCCTCCGTGCACGAGTACGAGAAGGCGTACACGTCCCCGTCCACGTCCCCGCACACCACTACGTCCCTGCTTGGATGTAGTGCCACCGTGTTGGCGATCGCCTCTAGCCGGAGGTCCACGGGGGTGTCTCGGATCCTCGGTCCGGGCGGCTCGCCCCCATTTTCGTCTTCATCCTCACCGGCGTCCGGATCTGGCTCCGAGCCGGGAGGCTCGGAATCGGACGTTTCGGGGTCTCCGGTGGTTTCTGGGGCCTCTTTTTTGTCCGTTTCTAAAGTTTCTGTCACTCCTTCAACGTGCTCCATGCAAGCTGCCATGTTGTTGTGCCTTTCTTCTTTTTCTTTAGTTTAATATGGGGCGGGGAGGGTGTGTGTGACAATCAACTCATTACCGCCACCTACTGAACTGGAGTGTGTTGTGCGCCTTCTTTCTTCTTCTATGCTGAATTAAAGCAGCGATGCAGGTGAAAAACAGCCAGACTTCATCCTGGGTGAAGTTAACTACACTACACAACTACAGTAGAACTTCATTAGAATAAAAATACTCTGCAAGTTAATATATTTAAAGTACAAAAGGTAAAAAAAAACCAAAAACATAATGTTGAAGTTTACTCGCTTGCATACTTAATGTAATCATGCAGTGCAACTTTTCAGTGTTAATAAAAACGAAATCCTAGCAAAATAATACCATAAAAACAAATTTTATCCGACAAACTGTGAAGTTTATAATTAATTAAAGTTAACAAACATCCCATTGGCCAGTCAATCAGCCAATCCAGCGCAGATGCGGAAACAACGTACTGACGATAAAAATGGCGTCAGATTCAAATGGCTCTGAGATTATTGTTGCAGTAGGTGTTTATAACAACGTTTCAGGCGTGTTCTTACTAATTTTCTGATTAACTAAGATAATACAGGCCGTCGCATACTGGTTAACGTCGGTTTGGGGCCAAAATAAAGATCGAACGTTGGTTATTGATTAAGGAAAGCGTCTTTTTCGGGATTGTTTACCGTACGACAACAAAGCTCCATTCACAAAATAAAGGAGTGTGTTGCCGGCTCGATGGCTGGTAGCGGACAGAGAAGGCAGTGCAAAAGGCAGGAATTAAATTGAATAAAGACTGTGTTGTAAATAATTCGGCATATATTTAATCCACCAAACACTCATTTAAAATGATGAAAATATCAGCGGGGGGAACTTGGCGTGTCTGCAGCAGAATGTGTGCAAAGGTAAAGTAGAAATCTGTGGAAATTAGATTTTTGGGCTGTGTGATACCGAAGTGATCATCTGGTATTTTTTTTCATTAATCTGTGTGATTATTTGTATGTGATTATAAACTATTATAAACCATTTGTAAATTGGAGCTCGCTGTAGTTTCGGATGCGTCTGCTGGCAGGGCAACAGCAGCGTCTGAGCAACAAGGAGCGCCTCCAGGGCTCCACACAGGAAATCAGACCGCTTCAGGAGCGATGGTGACGGAAATTTAAATGCGATTCCAGGGTCATTAAACTCGGACATGCCGACGGGAGCAGCGGAGAGGAGGCCTGACCGGGGCGAACGCGGGAAGATCAGAGCAGAGCCGCGGGGGATCGAAGAGAGAGCCGCGGGCAGCAGAGCCCGGAGATCCGGGGAGGAGAAGGCAAGGTGGGCGCAGAAATGCTGGGACAAAAACGGTGATTAAAGTCGAGATTTGAGACAAAAAATTGGGAGCTAGAAGGTAAAAAATCTGGAGAATAAAACTGATTAATGAATGACGTGAAGGGTCCAAATTTGAGGTGATTTATTTTTTTAAACAAGAGAGATTTAAAGTTACTAGAGCAAAAGTCTGAATTTAAAAAAGAAAATAAATGAAAAGTGTAGTTTGACATTAAATCAAAATAAATATAATATAAATATATAAAAATGTGATTTGATTTTAAATAAAAAATGAGTTATAAATAAAAGAAAATTACATCAGTCATACAAAAACAAGCTAAAAACTCACAAACATAAAATTCACTTAAAAATTAAATTCATAATTTTATTATTGTGCCAAAAAAGTACAATGTAACATTTTATACCAAAAGATAAAAACTGAGATATAAAGATAAAAAATGTGATGATTGTGAGATTCAAAAAAATCTCATTTCTGAGATCAACCTGAGCTGCAGTGTTTCTTGTTTTCTTCAGGTCACATTTGATGTTTGATCCTACGCAGCAGGAGGTGAAGCAGGCAGCAGAAGATGGAGGAAGAAGAGCAGAGAGGAAAAGAGAGTGGGAGGGGCGAGGAAGAGGGAAAGACCGAAGCGGAGGAGATGGAGGGAGGGGTGGGATAGCGAGGAGGGCGGCGTCAGAAGGACAAGATGGGGGCGAGGAGTGGAGGAGGCTCAGGTGGAGAGTCAACGATTTGGAGAAAGAGAAACTGCAGCTGACAGCGACCCACAATCAGGAGGTGAGTTACAGCCAATCAGAAATCTGTTTAACCTGCAGTTCCTCTAACGTCCACTTGAGGCTCCAACAGTGGGTCAGTCCCATGTTAAAATCTCCTGCACAAATAAACCCGCTTACAGCCTGATACAAAAACAGTTTTATCCTCTAGAGCTAATTTCCACCTTCTTTCCAGCTGTATGGAGTCATTTTTTTAAACTCACCTGTTTAAACAGTATTAAGCCTTTTGGAACATTTTTAATGCAATTATCTGACAAATAATATGGGTGCTGTGCGGTTATTTCATGTGTCAATTTAGAGCTTTATGAAAATGGGACGTGTGCGAGTCTCCAGGCGGCATCCGTTGAAGTTTCCACTCAATAACTCGAGGACCGTCTGGCCGAGACTTCCCAAACGTCATAGGTAGATAGCTTATGGCCAAAGTAAGGTTGAGATTGTATATGAGGTCACTGGGGTCAAGGTCAAAGGTCAAAGTTTTGGGTAAATCTTTGTTTTTGTGTCCACCTCATATCTAAGAAATGGTTTATTGATGAAACATTGCGTGATTATTCTCCATATCAAGACATGCAGAGATCAGCTCCTGGAGCGTCAAAAGTCAAAGTCATAAAATTAGGTTAATAGAGTGCAGAGGGCGTATTTTGCCCTGCTAGGAGGCGCTCTTGTTGATTTAATAATTCAGATAATTCTATTTCTTATTTTATGCACCTAAAAATCTGCATTTATGTGAGAATTGTGCCTTTAATTTCATATTTGTGACTTTTAATCTGATTTCCATATGTAATATGATCATTTTGAAATATTAAATAACATTTTTGGTTTTAATTTAGTGCCGTTTTATACATTTACTTTTCTGTCATCTTACTGACTTTAGCATATCTCCTTTGGACATTTACTGTTACAAAATGTCCCCCTAATAAATTATATTATAATCTTTACTTTTTAAGTGTGGCTAATAGGAAAATGTCAATTTCAAATTTCACCATTTTGGCTTTTATTTTTATGACTTTATGGCTGTCCATCCATCCACCCATCCATCCACCCACCCATCCACCCATCCACCCACCCATCCACCCATCCATCCACCCACCCATCCATCCATCCATCCACCCATCCATCCATCCACCCATCCATCCACCCACCCATCCATCCACCCATCCATCCACCCACCCACCCATCCATCCACCCATCCATCCATCCACCCACCCATCCATCCACCCATCCATCCATCCACCCACCCATCCATCCACCCATCCATCCACCCACCCACCCATCCATCCATCTGGCTGTTTGACCTTCAGTTCTTATTTTCTGTTTCTGGTTTTGAATCTCATTATTTTGAAAATTTTTGGCAGATTTTTGTATTTTAATTTCATTTAATGCATTTTCATCTCCAAGTTTTGACCTTTTTAATATAAAATATTTTTGGCTTGATGTTCAAAATTTGTCAATTTATTTAATATTTGACTCAAATTTAATTTTGACATGACATCTCTACATTTCATCATACATTTCATTTTTTAAAATTTCATTCATTAATATTTTATTACATCATACATATGTATTGGAATACCTCCATCACCCCCTGTTGGCTGGTTGCAGTATAGAACATAAACGCCACCTCCTCCACATTAGGCAGTGCCCGTTTGGGTCTCTCTGTGTTGGCCCTGCGACAGGCTGGCGACCTGTACAGCGTGTACCCCGCCTCTCGCCCTATGTCAGCCGGGATAGGCTCCAGCCCCCCGCGACCCTGACCCTGGATGGATGGAGTTAGAATTACAAAATTATTCCTCAAAATTTTAAGCAAAAAGTAAATGATGGAAAATGTAAAGCTTTCGAGTAAAAAAAACGTTGGGCCAACGAGTGAAAATTGTCACCAAAACTCAGGAAAAAGATACGAAGTTATGAGAAATTTTAAACAAACGTTTTTGGCAAAAAGTAAAATGATGCATCAAAAATCCAAAATATAAACAACAGAAAGACAAAATTGGGGACAGAAAATAAAGAGGCTTCAAAAAAATGTTGTTACCCGTGTTAATGTGTTTGTGTCCAGGTGTGTGAGCTGCAGGCAGAGCTGACCCGGCTCCGCTCCTCGGTGGAGCACGGCGAGGCTCAGAGGGCGGAGCTTCAGTACCAGCTGACGCTGAGCCGCAGAGACGCCGAGCGAGTCGCCGAGCTCAGCAGAGACAAACACGCGCTCACAGGTACACGAATCAAACGGACCTGATGTGCTTTGACTTACTTACTGCACTGAAGTTTTGCATGCTGCCCCTCAGCAGGCTTCCTGAAATGGGCTAATCAGAAGAAAGTGGGCCTTTTAAAGAGGGTGCCTCCTGTGGTGTTTCTGTGCAGTGCATGACATCAGTGTACAGCGTCTTTATTGTTTTAACAGTATTTATGAAATTAGATGCTTCAAACACAAACACACCATCAGTTCCTCAGAAGTTTGGCATCACAAATGTGGAGGACAACCTGTCCTTCAAGAGTTTTTAATGTCTTCCAGCCTAAAATGACATAAGCACCACCCTTGATCAGTACATCTCAAAGTCCTTCCCTGGACTCCATGAATCTTCCTGTTGCTACAAACATTGTGGGTTAGAGCAGCAGCAGCTCAAACCGTGTTTGTGTTTGTGTGTCAGAGCGAGCGGCGGAGCTCCAGCAGACCGTCAAGGAGCTGCAGACGGCTCTGGACATCGCGCGGCGAGCCAGGGAGGAGGACCAGCATGCTTTGCAGCAGGAGGTGGAGGAGCGAGAGCAACTGATTCAAAGCTTCAGCTCTGAAAACCAGCGACTGCACCGGCTGCTACAGGTTAGAGTTACAATAAAATCCCCTTTTTACAAGATGAAAATAAAGCTGGGAAATAAACTCGATGCATTTGAGCGGACAGTCATATTTTTTTAAATACTTCATGGCCAACAGCTGAAGAAGAGAGGTGAAGATCAGCGAGCAGCAGTACGACTTCATGCTGAGAGAGCGAGAGCACTGCAGATGCGATCTTTGCTTTGACAGTGTTGATGGAGAAATTAGAGAAGAGCAGAAGGAGCTGCGCCGTGTCTTTGTGGATCTAGAGGATGTAAATGACGGGGTGCTGAGAGAGGAACTGTGGCACTGCATGAGTCAGTCAGGACTGTGAGGGTGGTGCAGGACATGCATGAGGACAGTGGTGAGACGTGCAGTAGATGGGTTCAAGGCCGGGGTGGGATTAGAGATCTGCTCTGAGCACCTTCATGTTTGCAGTGGTGATGGACAGGCTGACAGATGAGGTCAGGCAGGAGTCTCCGTGGACTCTGATGATTGCGGAGGACACTGATCTGTAGTGAGAGCAGGAGCAGGTGGAGGTACACTCAGGAGAGAAGAAGAATCATATGAGAGGTGAAGAAGAAAGTATAGGCTTTGTGGAGCAGGTGAAGACAAGCTTCAGAGGGAAGATGTCACACTTACAAAAATACAGGAGGCTGAGCTGAAGATGCTCAGATTTTCACTGGGAGTGACCAGAATGGACACGACTGTGAAGGAGGGACGGCTCAGGCTGAGCAGTTTGGAGACAAAGTTAGAGAGAGAAGGCTGAGATGATCTGGACAGGTTCAGAGGAGGGATAGCAGATATACTGGACAAAGGATGTTGAAGATGGAGCTGAAAGGCAGGAGGAAAAGAGGAAGACCACAGAGAAGATTCATGGGTGTAGTGAAGGACGTGCTGGTGTGACAGAGTGCGATGGAGGCAGATGATCCGCTGTGGGAGCAGCTGAACAAAGAAAATTAGACCTTCCTGTGTGAGATGCATTCATGCTCACGCCGACTCCCTGTCACAATTTTATTATGTTTTTTTTAACCTTTATTTAATCAGATGTTGCTTTAAATTAAAATCACTTTTCAAGGCTAAGATCAGGACAGGAACTGCATCAGCGCCTCTCACTGTCAACACTGATCAACTCTAGCTAACACTGGTTCAGTACATCACCAAAGGACTGGCACCTATCAATGGTTTGTGTCTCCTGGTCTCCCAGAATCAGGAGGTGGCTCTGGAGGAGTCCGAGAGGAGGATAGCCGAGGTGCAGAAGGAGCGAGAGAAGGAGGCCGAGGTGAAAAGACGGCGAGCCAACGAGCTAAAGCAGCTGATGGACAGAGAGGAGATGGGCCGCAGGGAGAAGGAGGT
>VUQJ01042534.1:10210-30954 GCA_015108635.1 Andinoacara biseriatus
TAGCACCCACTTTTTTTTTTTTTTTTTTCCTTCTCTCCATCAACAAATCATCAGCAGTGTTGGCACAACACCTTTCTTGATGGGAAGCCGACTCATCGGGCTGAAAAATTAGAGACCTCTCGGCAAGAAAATGCATCTGTGTTTCCTTTGTTTGTTGTTCTTGCCTGTCTGGCAGTTGTCTCCTTAGATGATTATCAAACCCACAGGCACTCATCACACAATCCTGTATGTCTCACTGATATGGGTCTACCTCCTGGCGAGGCAAGTCTGAACAAGACCGAAGTAGATGAATGCCACTGCGCTGCTCTGTTAAGACCTCGCAGGGAAAAATGCATTCAGCCCTCTAGTATGAAATTGGTTGGATTTTCTTCTGGTTATGTGGAATATCCGCTTCTACATTCCGACAAATTTCAAAATACCCCGATCCTTTTATTACATTTGAACTTTTTCAGACTTTTAAGACTAATGAATATCATACAAACCTATCTTAATGATCATCATCAGTTTTTTAATATAAAATGTCATTAGGCTGCTTCAACAATTCAGTAGTTTCATACAAGGAAATTGCTGCAAGCCTGTTTTGTCCTTACAGACAGTAGAGTGCACTTGTTTTGCATTCACAACTCAGTGTCTTCTTCTTCTTTCTTTTTTTACCCCCCCCAGAGGCCTCTATAATGCAAATAAATAAGCTGTGCAAATTTTGTGATATCCAGCAAACTAACTGCTCTGGTAAAGGGAGCTGTAAGGTGGAGTGTGATCGTACTGCCATTTGCCCCAGATTGGAAGAAGTGTGTGTCAGTATTTGGTAAGTGTCCACTCAACTTCCTGTTTTGTGGTTCTAATGCAATAGTTCAGGATGTAAATTAACAAACTGTGGCAAAGACACTCAGTATGTTTTCTTTATTGCTTTATTTGTTACAGCTTTTATATCCTTCATGGATGCACAAAAAGAAGTGAGGAAAAAAGGGGAACAATAATTACTTATTTATTCATCAAATCAGGCACCATTTCCTTCCTGAAGCTCTTAAAATTTCCTTCGTGTGGTGACTTTTCACTTTCCCTTTCTTTATTTTGTCCATCAGCATTTTGCTCAAAAGCCAATCAGATTATGACAGCCCATGATCACCTGACCACCCGTCAGCATCGACTCTGACTCTGAATGTGAGAAGCAGTAGGAGGGAGAGTTGTATTGGTGTTAAAAGCTTAAAGCCACGCTGCTGTTTCTCATTATACTAGCAGTGTAGCGGGCTTGTTATGAGCTGAGGTTAGCAGAAAGCTAATGGCACATGGACAGCAGCATCTCTTTAAAATGTCTCTCATAACCACCCAGGTAGCAAAGCTCAGCAGGAATTCCAAATGTAAATATATCAATTTGCACTGGGCCAGTTTTTTTTCCTGCTGTTGTTTTGAAATGTTTAATTCAGTGTTTTAGTCATGCATGTGTATATAATATAGAAAATTACAGCTACCAGTTCATCACTGCATTAAGTGGCTAATGTACAGTACTGTGCAAAAGTCTTGAGTCACACTGACATTTTTTTTTGTCACCTGGGATCACGTTTCTATCATCCATCCAGCCGTCTGTCCGTCCCACTTTCAGTATCTCAGTAACTGTGCAGGCGACGTTCTTTGGAACACTTGTTTATTTATATTTTGCTTCCCAGGAGCCATACTTTCTTTTATTTTTTATTTTTTAAAGTGGTCTTGAGCAATCCAAAGGTGAAGATGCAAGGAGTAGAGGTGTTGATGGTGGATAGGTTTAAATACCTGGGATCATGAATCCAATGCAACAGTGACGAAGGGAGTGCAGGCAGGGTGGAGCGGGTGAAGATGAGTGTCTGGGGTGATTTGTGACTGAAGGATAGTAGCAAGAGTGAAAGTGAAGTTTTACAATGGAGTAGTGAGACCTATGATGTGTGGTTTGGAGACGGTAGCACTGACAAAAAGATGGGAGCTGGAGCTGGAGATGCTAGGTTTTTTGTTGGGAGTGACCAGGATGGACAAGATTAGAAATGAGCACCTTAGAGGGACACGTCAGACTGAGCATTTTGGAGACAGCTAGACAGGCAAGGCTGAGATGGATTGAGCATGTGCAGAGGAGTAATAGTGGAGTAATAGTGGAGTAATAATGGATACAAGATGGCGCCATAACAAATATTGACTTTCAAACTAGTTAGAATTGCATAAACTCTGTTTTTGATTTATATACTGTGTTTTCATATCAGTATAAAGAAATAAGGCATAGGGGAAGACTAAAAATCCAACTAGACTAGTAAAAGGATGTGTTTTCTGTCTTCTCTTTCCAAGGAGGAAGAAAGATGACAATGTTACCTTTGATACAGTGTGCCACAACCCAGCTGAGAAACTGTATGGCCTACTGCTGGAGGACTACAACAACAGCAAGTGTGAAATGAAGGAGCTAAGTCGCAAGGACTCAAAGTTCTTCATCTGTTCGTGCTCGGTGGATGAATGCAATGAGCACGTCTTTTTTGACCCAAGTAAGTTTTTTTTTTTTACTCAACCTTTTCTCTTCCATCAGAGATATTTGGCTCTTTAGTTGCAAAGTTGTAAGTCTTGGAACACTACCTCCTGGCAAGTTTTTTTTTCTTTTTTTTAAAGAGCTTTTTGACTAAAGCTCAGTGCTGTGAATGGAAATTGATGCCCCTTTCACCCCTTACAAATGAGACAAAATGGTTTAGCTCGTCCTGCACTGGAGTTACCTTTTACAGCACCGTAAATTTATTCTGTCTAGGTGACTGCTAATGTGCTTTGAGAGCCTTTATCCAAATAAAGCAAAATAAAATGATCAATAGGAAGAAAGGAGAGGGTCGAATAAGCAAACTGAGGCAAGTTAACAAATTTCTTTCAAAAGAAAGGTGAGCAGCGCACAGCTCACAGGTTGAGGAAGGTTTCGCTCTCAGCTGATGTCATATATAGATACCAAAACGACCCAGCACAACTTAAAACCGTGAAACTCACAAATGATTTGGCATGATGTGGATTCATATAGTGGCAACTGAAAGTCATTCCGAGCAGTCATTCCTGTCGATGGCAGTTTAGCAACACGAACATCGAGCAGCATTAAGTTTTATTGTTATGATGGACCAGTGAGGCTGCGACACAAGCAAAGTGTTTTGAGGAAGTCAGTGCATTTCAGGCTGATGAAATAACACTTTAAATTACTACAGTAACGCTCCATCTTAATTTAGAAATTTAAAAGAAGCTTTATTTTGCTAGCTGTATTAAAATGGCAGCACACCAACAGAACTGTGTTTGAGAGGTTTTCACATTTAAGTGCCAGCACTGAGGGGATAGTCCATGCCTGAGTGCTGTAGGAACTGTTTTTGTTGTGCTCTGGCTCTATATAAATCAAATTAATTTGAATATTACTGAATCATCCAATCACCCACAAGAACAATAGTGTTGTATACAACACTGGCTCCGTAGTGTAGTGGTTTACACATTTGGGTTGCGTCAGGAAGGCCATCCGGTATAAAAACTCTGCCTAATCCAACACATGGAGCTACCTGCTGTCACAAAGGAGCAGATGAGAGGAACACCAACGGAAAGTGGCTGTTATATGTGATGTCATTGCGCATATTATAAACACAATTTAATGTAATTTGTTTTTCCATACTCCCAACATACGCTGACTCGACCAAAGTACTGTAATTATATTGTTGGTGTTATTGAACACAAATGAGTTTGGACGCTTATTTGAAATTTTACAATTATCACAATAGATATTAGATGTGATAGAGGATGATGTAAGTGAAGAGAGTAGAGGGGAAGAATGAGGAAAGGACAAATATTTTTTTTAATTATTGGCCTTCCTGCTTATTAACATTTCAGAGCAGGTTAGGAAAACTTATTCTTTTTTTTTTGTCTGTAAATAAAATGCATTTCTAGTGAAGTTTTGTTCACTAGATAAAACTTTATGTAAGTGTTAGAAGACGAAGAACGTTTTTTATAAAGTGAGAATCATAAATACTTGAATAAAAATGAAGACTGTAATGCACTTTTAAACTTGCTACTCAAAGCAAACAGTATGTTAAGAACTGTGGGAGGATTTCAGACTGTATGCAGACAGTTCATAGATGTATTAAATATGGTAAATAAGCAGTTTATTACTGGGTACTCCAATGATTACTACAGGTTGTTTTACAGTTGCAGGCTCAATTATTAAAAATAAATAAATAAATAAAAAGATGCAAGAGAGATATGGATGAAAAAATGAAGGGGTCCCAAAGAGATTGCTTATGAATAGGCCTCAGAATTTGTCTGGAAATAATTTCCTGTGAGTTCATCACTCGGAGAGTCATACCTTGCATTTGATCCAATCTTTAAATTTTACTGCACCTATACTGCAACTGTCTTTCTTTTCAATGTGGAGTAGAACTAGTTTAAAACGTTAGACGTGGAGTTGTAGGATAACACGATAGCGTCACAGGTTATATCGGTTTCTATTAGTTTGTCATGCATGAGTGCTAACACATGTGCACCGGGATGCTCTCCAGATGCATGATTACAAACAGGTTTAGGAGATCATGTAGACATTGGCTTCTAGACTCCTGTTACAACACTGGGCCTGGAATCAGATGTATTTTGACTACAGTGTCCCGGCAGTAATAACACTAAGGTACATTTCCGAGACCTGGCTCTGCACCGAGAGCCAAATTGAAAGCATCTGCACAGAGCAAAGCGCGTCATGGAAACACATTCGCTCACTGTTGGGAATGTCTGTGGACTCTGTAAGTTCTCAGTGACTAAAGTGGGTCCGTTTTGTATTAAACGCACTGCAGATGAACAGAGCAATTATACCAGAGATTTCAAGTGTAAATTGTGTGTTGCAGGCAAATTCTATACTGTGGAAACCAGTTGAACCTGTTGTATAAAGCATTTTTTTTAAAAATGATTCAGTTTTTGCTTGCCATTTTCCCCTCTCTTCATACACTGCTGCTTTAAGAAGTAGGCTAATGTTGTTTTCAACCCTATTATCAGAAACGCATTAACGAAACCTACTGGGAACAGCAGTGTTACGAAACGAGACCTAGCTTGAGTGAAAATGAGCTGTGTCAGCAGTTATATTGAATATGAGCGAGCGGTTGGTCAAAGTAACATCCACATGAATGCCAAAATCGAACAAGACATAACGAGATGATCAATGTTATTCGCTTCAGCTGTCGGTGGTTTTAATGCTGTGACTGATTGCTGTGTAAACAAATGCTCCAGTACAACCTTAAAAGCTTTATTTAAGGCTTGCATTTGTTATTTGGCTGAGAGTTAGATGAGAGCATGGGTACCACTGTTTCCCACTGCTTCTGCTCTTTATGCTAAGATAAGCATCATATTTAGCTGGCAGATGTCTGGGTCGCATGGATCTTATCCAATTCTCACCAACAATCGTATTTCTTAAAACCTTTTCCTTCAAAGTATTCTTTCCTTTTGGGTGCAGTATTTCACACTTTGAACTCAGGAATAATTCTAAATAACATGGCTTTACACTTCATCCCTATACCTTAAATGTAGCATCACTTCTGAGCTTTCAATATTTCATACAACAAGTACGGATTTTGGCTAAAGCTTGGGGGAGTTTGGAGGCACAGTGACAGGTTTGTTGTGAGAAATAGCTTCTCACTCCACAAAAATCAAAACAAACAGTCTGGCTGGGGCCCTGCAGAGGATTTCAGACATGCGGTTTCCTGTTTAGAAAAAAAAGAAATAGAGAGAAGTTGAGGTTCGACTGGGCAGTGAGCTAGATGCCGTCTCCATTTGTCACCCTGACTCTGTTCTTTTCATTTACACTTGCTGCAAAATTAATTTTCTTGTCATTTTAAAATAATAATGTCTTTATGTTTCTGTTTGGACACTATTACCACCATACATTATGCAACCCAAATGCAAGCTCGACTGCTAACAAAAGCATGGCACTCACTTTGACAAGACAACATATAAATGACTAAATTTAGAGCTCTTCAAACCATTTGAGGTTTTCTTGTTTAGTGTATTATGTCTGGTGAGCTACTTTTTATAGGTCGTCTTCTATTGCTGCAGCTCTAAAAACTGGACAATAAAAACAGCACAAGTATAAACTTTCACTGTTTGCCAAAGCCATAGCAGCTTCCAGACACACCAATTATACAAATTATAAGAATCAGACATACACTTGTGGCTGAGACTCTAACTTTAACTTTTTTTGATCTTTATGGACGTTCCACAAAGAAGGACCAGGGTTCTCTGGTGTCTTCGGAGTATTACTTTACTCTTAGCGAGGTTCTGATACAATCTGTCATATTGTGGGTGTTGTAATTTTTTTTTAAAAACAGGATAAGATGAGAATTTAAAAACTGCAACTTCAACTATCTTCATTAACAAATACTGATTCTTTTGTCTTTAGGACCCTCAGAACAGGTGATTACTGTCATCTTGGTAAGCCTGGTGCCTCTTCTGGTCATGGCTGTCGTGGTCGTCACTTTCTTTTACTTTTACCGCATCTGCCGCCAGCGCAATGCTCACTCCAGACACAAGAAAGGTCCTCTGCTGGACAGCGATCGTCTTGTCATTATAGAAGAAGAAGGTTCAGACAGCAGCTCCACGCACGCCAACAATCTCAACCACAACACTGAGCTGCTGCCAATCGAGCTGGATGTCCAGGTTGGAAAAGGGCGCTTTGCAGAAGTTTACAAAGCCAAGTTAAAGCAGGGCTCCTCTGTTAGCATGGAGCAGGGCTTTGAGACAATAGCAATTAAGATTTTCTCACATGAGGAGTATCCATCCTGGAAGAATGAGAAGGAAATTTTCTCAGATGCAGATTTGAGACATGAGAATGTGCTTCACTTCCTGACAGCAGAGGACAGGAAGGCGCAGAGACAGTACTGGCTGATCACAGCCTACCATCCACGAGGGAATCTCCAAGAGTACCTCACACATAACATTATCAGCTGGCATGACCTGTGGCTGCTGGGCGGTTCGCTAGCCCGTGGAGTGGCACACCTTCACAGTGACCGCACCCCCTGCGGCCGCTCCAAGGTGCCTATCGCTCACAGGGACATTAAGAGCTCCAACATACTTGTGAAAAGTGACTTGACCTGCTGCCTGTGTGATTTTGGCCTCGCACTTCGGCTGGACAACTCTCTGTCTGTGGATGAGCTGGCCAACAGTGGGCAGGTAAGGCTTCCTTAATACTAAATCTTAGGTCATCAATTGTTTTCACTTGGCTGTCGATCACTTCAGAGATCATAAATTGTGCCAGCGCCCTAAACACAGACCGCTCTGTGGCCTGTCGTATAACTCTTCTGATATCTGTCAGAGTTTGAAAAGAGCCAAGCTATATATCAAACTTTTCATTTTCTTACCCTCAACTTCAGGACATCTTGTCTAAATATATGGCACTCGCTCTGTCTTGTCCCCAGAAGGATAATGCTGATAGAAATGGTGCTGTAAGTGCTCTTGGTTGGTTGTTGTTTTATCACAGACACAAGACAAACAGGCTTGATTGATTCTTAATGGACTCATTACAAAGATGTAATAGGCCAGACACAATTTACACTCTGTTATGAAAATGGCTTGTTACGAAAAGGACTCACCCTTTGCGGCGCAGCACACCTAATGCATTGTGATGCCCCTAATGCATTAGGAGGAAGCTCCAGTGGACACATTTTCGAGGATCGTAATTACGTGAAGACAAGCAAAGGTTTTGATGAGCTCAGCGGTGCCCTTTCTTCTAATTATTTTATACATCAACATTTTTTTTCCATGTATTTAAATGTGATGTAATCTCTTACTACACACAGGACAAAATCACTACCTGTTGCTTGATTAATGCAGCTGCTGCTTAACGAGCCTTTTTCAACAGAGCAACATTGTTTTTGTTGGTTTAAAAAAGTGGCTCACATGTATTGAAACCATGCAACGGTGGTCCTCAGTAATAAATCTCTTTCTTTCCATTTTCTTTTCCTCAGGTGGGCACTGCCAGGTACATGGCCCCCGAGGTGTTGGAGTCCCGAATCAACCTAGAAAACATTGAGTCTTTCAAACAAGCAGATGTTTATTCCATGGCTCTTGTACTGTGGGAGATCATCTCAAGGTGCAGTGCAGTTGGAGGTAAGATCATGAAGTGTTTATATGCAGCTCTACTTCACATGTATGAGCCCATAACAAATTAAATACTTTATACCAGATCTGTATGCTAACCACTTAACGAGTTGCACTGGAGATCACAGTCACTATAGTTTAAAAAAAAACTGCTGATGTTTGCTGTTTTGTTGCCAAAATATCAGTGGAGAAAAAAACAGTTCAATTTAATTTATTTATATAGCACCAAATCACAACAACAGTCACCTGAAGGTGCTTAATATTGTAAGGCAAAGACTCTACAATGTCAGAGAGAAAACTGCAACAATCAGATGGTCCCATCTGAGCAAGCATGTGGCGACAGTGGGCAGGAAAAACTCCCTTTTAACAGGAAGAAACCTGCTGCAAAACCAGGCTCAGGGAGGGGCAGCCATCTGCCGTGACTGGTAGGAGGTGAGGAGAAAGAAGTAGTGGCGTATCAACACGTGGGGAGTGCAGAAGAAGTGATCAGTGCATCATGGGATGTCCCCCAGCATTCTGAGCCTATAGCAGTATAACTAAGGGATGATTCAGGGTCTCTAACTATAACCTATATCAAAATCGAACGTTTTAAGTATAATATTGAAAGTAGAAAGTTTGTCTGTCTCCCGAATCCAAACTGGGAGCTGGTTCCAGAGGAGAGGAGCCTTTAGAAAGTCTAGGAACCACAAGTATGCCTGCGGTCTGAGAGTGAAGCGCTCCATTTGGATAATCTGTTACTGTGAGAACCTTAAGATATGACAGGGTCAAGACCTTGTACTGTATGTGAGACCAAGGATTTTAAATTAAATTTGGGATTTAACAAGGATGCAATGAAGAGAAGCTAATATGTCCATACTCTCGCTGCAGCGTTTTGGATCAACTGAAGGCTTATCAGGGTGTTTTCAGTCAGCCTGATAATAATAATGAATTACAATAGTCCAGCCCTTTCTAGTTTTAGTGATACTGAAAGCTACATAGTTGTTTAATTTGCGTCCTGAAGGCCATATCCTGGTCAAACATTATTCTTCCACATGATGGTTCATATTCTTTCATTTTATTGAGGAGGAATAAAAAAATTTTTTAGTCATGACTCATATCAAAAATGGTCTGAGCACGAGTTATCAAAATCCTCCACTGGCTTTATCCAAATATTTTCCATAGATTTAGCTGGTAATTAAGGCATAAAATTATTAATTGATGTAGAACATCAGCGAATGATTATGTAAATAGTGTTTAGCTTTAATATGTGTTTGGGGAAGGGGGGGTTTCCTTGCCAGAGTCAGTTTAACCTTATCACACAGGAAATCGAGCAGAAAGAATTTATGTTACGCATCTAGTTCCTGAAATATGGCCTACTTAAGAGCAGTACAACGTTTGGGGGGGGGGGAACACTCATTTGTTAAGTAAATATGAGCTTACTGTTTGACACTTTATCTCTTGCTTGTTGTTTCCTGTTGCATTTTTTTGATGCCTGTTTTAAACAGTCTGCCTGACTAGAAGTGTACACGCGTTTAACACTTCCCCTAACCTTTACAGAGAACCATCAATTTCCTTTGTAAATTAGCCCGGGTCACTGAATGTATAGGAAACCAATAGGAGCTCTGATTGATGAAATTCCCTTTGGAGGCTGTGTAAATATCCTCAGAAATACTGTAAAAGCTTGTTTGACCTCTGAGCATTACAAGCACCAAGTGACCAACTCCACAGTGAGTTCACTTATTAGCTGTGTGACAGGACTTATGTGTGAGCATTCGATGACCCATTAGTCATGGTGGGAACAAAATCTAAAAGTGTCAAGCCCACAATCCATCTTGTAGAAGCCTCAAGGATCAGCCTTCACTTTACTAATGTACCGTTACTCGTGTTTGTCATTCTGCAGCAAAAACAAGGTCGAGGTATGTGCAAATAATAGAAATGGTTGATTATCTGAAGCCAGTGCGCTGCAGTATTTCATGTCGACAGAAGGTTATTTGTTTTTGCTTCCCTTCCTTTAGTGTCTCTGTGGTCCTGTTTGTTTCTAAGACTGCTCCTGTCTCCATTGTGTCAGAGCAGTGATTGAATACCAGGTTTGGGCATGAACACTTCTGCTTCTGCGTTTTCCTGTTTTGCCCCCACTAACCCCGTACCCCCCCTCCCCAGGGGTCTTCCGTGAAGTGTATCGCACTGTTATTCTGCCCATGAGTCCTCTGAAGCAAAAACATGAGCAAGTGACCCACAATTCCTCTTGCTTTTCTTTCCAAACTGCAACAAAATGGGTGCCCTGTGGGTAAACATTTGAAAAGAAAATAGAGTATTTCCTGTTTTGGAAAGAGCACAGTCCCAAGACACGGTGTTTTTAGAGTGATTTTAACTTTGTAAGTATGGTTTATATTAGGACATTTTGTGGCTAATGTCTCTTGAGAGCGGCACAGGCAGCATAGAGAGATGAGTAGATGAATCCAGGTTCACTCTGGCTTTTCCTGGTTTCCTCTTGAGGGATTTTAGGAAGTCTTTATGAACATCTTTATT
Source organism: Andinoacara biseriatus (assembly GCA_015108635.1). Classification (NCBI taxonomy): domain Eukaryota; kingdom Metazoa; phylum Chordata; class Actinopteri; order Cichliformes; family Cichlidae; genus Andinoacara; species Andinoacara biseriatus. Next base: position 20,813 of record VUQJ01042534.1, read on the forward strand.
TATTTATCCTGCATTTCCCTCTATCTGTTACATGCATTTCAGAGTTAGTCCTTCATTCCCATACTTAGTTAAAGCTAAGCAAATACAAACATTAACGCTGTATACAGAATTAAATAATATTCAGAAAGACATTTTTCAAACTGCCCTTGCCCAGATACACTTTACCATTCCCTGTTTCTAAATATGACACTTTCAACTCTGTTACTCTACATTCTTCCTCCTGTTTCTGTCTCTTACACAGAGGTGGGTGAGCCAGCAGTTAATTATCCTCCCACTGCTGTGCAATACTGTAGATGGCTGTCAAGCTTTACTCATGCAGGCACAGAGAGGGCAGGTCAGTGTAAATTTACTAGACAAAGGAAGCACAGAGATTCCCATCCCACCTTTAGACTAAAGATAGAAGACATTAGGGTGGTTCATGTTTTTTTCCTGTGTTGCATATATCTGTGTTCCCATTTTTCAGACTTGGCATCTGGGTGAAGTCTGTAGTTCATTAGGGCTGAAAATCAAGGAGACGTTCTCCTGTTTTAAAGATTAAATTGTTGTACAAACAAAGCCAAACTCACCTTGATAGACCATGAGAAAGGTGGAAAGAACAAATGAGATGATGTCATTTGGTTTTGCCTCACTGGCAGATAAAAATTTCCTTGCAGATATTATTCTGGCAGAGATTTAGTATTGATTCTGGAGCGGAGCAGCATGAGAGCAAAGCTGATGTGTTTACAGAGTACACTTAGGAGTTGCTTGCTTTCCCACTGCTGCTGGTTTTTGGAGGTGGGGTTAATGAAGTTGCCAAGTTTTCCCTGGAGGTCGGTGAGTCACTCATGACTCCCTGAGCGCTCACCTCACTCGAGACAAAATATGAGCACATGTGAACCCGTAGTCACAAATTCAGAATGACACATCCCAAAGCATCAATATAATGACTAAGGCAATGCCCTGCTTTTTCCTCTTGTCTCTCTCATCTCTGTTGCCACCTGCCTGTGTGAGTGTAAGGAAGATGTCTGATAACTGCAGGCAGGCACATGGCTGCTGTATCACAGCTCCTGAGGCCGTCGTCTGATCTGAGATCCGCCAGACAGGAGGAAAAAAAGCTGTCTGTCGACAGCCAGCCAGGCACGAACTATCACTTTGCCTTCTTTATCTTCCAAGACTAAGGAAGGTGGAGCAAGGGGGATACAGAGAGATCAGCACACTGCCAAGAGAAGGAAAAGCCAGATTCCAGGCTCCGACCTTTTTATCTCAGTCTCTGTTCCTTAAAATGTCTCTGCTGTATAATTTAGCTGGTCCAGATTTAGGGCTTGGAAAGACTATGAGGGCGTTCCTCAAGTGGGTGGGGCAAAGTAGGAGGATAATAGCGGAGTGGTGTTGAATGTGGAGCTGCAGACGAAGAAATGCCTCCATTCCCTGAAGGGAGATGTTGAGCTTGACTGGAGAGGAGGAGAGGTTAGGGCAGCTGCTCTCCAGATGTCAGACCATCAAACCCTTCAGAAGTGGAGGGCCTAATGCATGTGGTGGTGGTGAGGGGAAGGGGGGGGGTCTGCCATAATACACATTAGGGGACAAATTTTAGACTTGATTGAGGATGAAATGGGGTCAAAATATGTGCAACCAGTTTGGTTTCCCAGAAGCTGCATTTAAAGGGAGGCAAAAATATTTTTTGGTTTTTTCCTTAATGGAGGTTAGGCAATGGTTAGGAATGTGTCAGCTGCAGTTAATGGTAGGGTAAGCTTCCAGGGCAAGCTGGTGCCATATGCCCTAAAATTAAGCTTTGCTAATGTGTAATATTCCAGCGTACATCTGTACTGCATGACTTTAACAACAGAAAACAAGTGTCGGAGCCACCGCAAACTAATGAAAACCAGCAGCGGCGGCTGGGAGTGGATTAGTCAAGCTGTTGTTGCAGACTCACACAGACTTTGGGAAACTGACACAGTTGTTGTGATCACATTACTAATTTATTTCCAAGTACATGATGAAACTGTTTGGATCTGTTTTGCTCTATTATTTATGTGTTTAGGTGACAGGATTTCTCTTCTTATTTTCAGTGTTTATATTTTATAGGCCATAATTAGACAAAAATGCTAACTTGGAAGGGCAGCAGAGAGAGACTATCAAACAAAGTGGGAAATGCTTGCGCTGACTGATTCCTAAGCAGACATGAGTGAGGTTCGTACTTATAAGACTGGTGAGTTTGGGATGAGGGAAGGGGGGAGAAGATGGTCAGTCTATGAGGGGAAAAATCTGCAGTGTGATGAATGTAAATTACAAAGCTTCGAAATGGTGCCATTCATCGAGAATTTCCCCTTGTTTGCAGTAGATAAAAATGACTAAATTTCTCTTAGCTGCATATTCACGGGTGGTTTCTACAGGCATGGCAAGCGGAATGGAAAATGAACATTAAGGAGGAAATATGTGCTAGCGCTGCAAAACTCAATCACTACATGTCAGCTGTCGGACACATAGTGTAAGTTCCTCATTGTTACTGTGCTGAAGTTGTTAAATAGCTTTGCAGAAAATCTTGTCAGTATGCAGTGTGTGTGACTTTTGCAAACCCCAGCAATCCTCACTCACCCTGTATTGTGTTTTCAAAAGCTTCTGCTAGTGCAGAGTTTAATTTAAGGTTCACCTTTGCTAAACAGCGCCGGATTGGGCAATTTTTTTTTGTCCTGAAATACACACTTTTTTGTTTATGAAGTAGTACAAGTCCTATACTTTGGGAATTGTGTTTGGAGATGAACACATAAGCATGTTTGCTGACAGTTTACAAAGTGGATTTGCTGTCTAGAACACGGTTATACAGTCCCTGGACCTGTCAAAACAAAACAAACAACATCTGTCTCCTGTTCTCTTAATAATGGTTGACTGGGTTTGTGTTTTAAGCTTGAATAAGAAACCAGAAGTACTTTGCTTGCAATAATAAGTTCCAGAGTCTTAAAAATTTTTGCACTTGTCTGTGTGCCAGAATTCTCCAGTTCCTGTCTGCAGATTACATAACCTACCGTAAGCTTCATTCTAACATGTTTAAAATAATAATACGCATCGACTGGAACATCATACAGTCTAAACATCATACTTAAATGAGGACTTTCTGTCCTAGTAGTTTATTTCAATCAGCTATGAGTTATTGGAGATTTCTTAATCTCCTTAGATTCTTTATTTTCATAATTATTCTTGTACAGTTCAATTAAATTGTATATATGTATGTATCGGTCAAATCAAGGAGCTTTATATTGTAAGGTAAAGACCCTACAATAATTACAGAGAAAACCCAACAGTCAAAACAACCACCTATGAGCAAGCACTAGGTGACAGTGGGAAGGAAAAACTCCTTTTTAACAGGAAGAAACCTCCAGCAGAAACAGTCTCAGTGAGGGGCAGTCATCTGTTGGAAGTAAGTGAAGGGAGACAGGATAAAAGACACACTGTGGAAGAGAACCAGAGATTATTAATAACTAATGATTAAATCCAGAGTGCTGTGAGTACAATAATCTCAGTTTTATCTGAATTTAGAAGCAGGAAATTAGAGGTATTCAGGTCTTTGTCTTTAAGACATTCTTGCAGTTTAACTAGAAATACAAAATATTGGTCGACCGGCGGTGACAACATGTTGGCCTTATGACTGGATAGACAACCTCAGAACCCACTGACAGCTGGCACAGCTTTGTTCTGCAGCGTGGTGTAAACTCTGAGAGATTTACATGGGAAGACAAATCTGCATTGTGCTTTTCACTCACTATGTTTGCAAACTGGGTGCATGCAGTGGCACATGTAGCCAGCATAGCCAGCAGTTGATTACAGTGATTGCAATGTATTGTGGTGTTAAGAAGAAAAAATATATATCAATATAAGCTGAGACTGTGGAGATATGGGATTGCCAGTGGTTGGAGAGTCTCATCTTGATATCTCTCTGCATTGAGATTGCCTCCTTACTTTCCTGTAAGGAGGCAATCACATGGATCCTGGAATTACAACATCCATGAGTACATCAGAAAGATGGCCACAACTTATCATGTGCTTAGTGAGTACCTCAGGCAGCAAAACCTGAGCAAGAAGAGGAACGAGAACTGGAAGCATCTTGTAAGGACAGGCCTCTGCATGGCATGTGCCACCGGCAGATAGAAGAAGTGTCTGATATCGAAAAATCCTGACAAAGCTGGACTGAAAGACAGCACAGAGGCACTAATCATGGCAGCACAGGAACAAGGTCTAAACACAAGAGGCTGGGGTCTACCACACCATGCAAGACCCCAGGTGCAGGCTGTGCAGAGATGCCCCTCAAACAATCCAGCACATAACAGCAGGGTGCGAGATGCTAGCAGGCAGGCCACACATGGAATGCCGTACTCAAGTGGCTGGCATAGTATATGGTAACTTCTGTGCAGAGTATGACCTGGAAGTCAAGATGGGATACACCCCCAAGGGTGGTTGAGAGTGACCGAGCTAAGATCCTGTGGGATTTTCAGATGCAGGCGGACAAACTGGTGAGGGCTAAACAACCGGACATAGTAGTGCTGGACAAGCAGGAAGAAAGCTGTAACGATGTAGTAATAGCTGCAAGACTCGAGAAATTCCATAGGCTGAGACGAGAGCTAGACAGGGTGTGGAAGGTGAAGGCAACAGTGTTCCCCGTGGTAATCAGAACACTCGGGGTGGTGACCCACAAAAAGCCTCCACTACAATAAAATGTAAATTAAAGTGTCTCTGCCAGATTCTCACTGGCCTATAAAAGCCATTGTTCTGTATTTCAGCGGCTGCAGCATCACTGACAGAAATATATCTAGAGCATAGTCTGGTCCATAACGGGGCAGTCTTTGTCATTTTGCCTCTGCCACAGTGGATTTTATAATAACACAGTGCAGACGACTTTCATCTTTAATTCAAGGATTTTAACAAAAAAACATTGCATTAACTGCAACCATTGTTCTGAAAAACTAAACTAATTTTAAATATAAGAATTGGTTTTAATATTTGGAACATCCCTGAATGCTTCATTTCCTCTATTGAGATGCTCTGCTAGTTCTTTACTGCAGCCATCTTCAGCTGCTGCTTGTTTGTGGGTCTTTCTGCATTAAGTCTTGTCTTCAGTAACTGAAAAGCATGATTGAGATCAGGTGACTGACGTGACCCATTTCTTTACCTTGAGAAACTATTGAGTTGCATTTCCAGTATGCTTTGGATCATTATCCATCTGCACTGTGAAGTGCAGTCCATCCTCCTACTTCTATCAGCAGTCACATCATCAATAAACACGAGTAACCCTGTTCCACCGGCAGCCATAAATGCTAACAAAAAGCTGATGACCGGCAGCACCCTGATCATCAGCTTTTTGTTCCTGTGAAAATGACTCATTTTAAGCTTCCTATTTGCAAGAATTTAACACAATTGTGTAACAGCACACTTTGTTTTACACAATTCACTGTCAGGTTTAAACTTGTTCAAGAAAAAGAATGTATTGTGAAATGTTAGGGAACATATCTGTCTTTCTAGATGAGAAAATTATAAACTGTGTTAATTCTGACAAGTAATTGCCACATAGGACAAGGATTATACTCGGAGGCTGTACAAAGACTTTGTTGTAGTTTAAAGTCCTTTCCCTTTATTCTCTTGGTCTTGGTTTCTGTAAACATTATAAAATCTGTTTCTGTTTTCTGTTTTTGACAGTCTTTGTCAGGCATTATTTGTCATCCTTTAGTCAGTGAAAATTAGCTTGAGCTACGTTTTACTTCAGCGTAATTCAGTCTTGCAGCTGATATGAGGGATCCACGCTTCAACCAAAGAGGAACTTGAACTGATACATTTTATATATTTTCTTTAAAAACTGTTTTTAAAAATCAGTCTTCAGGCTTTTTCATGCAGAAATTTTGCCCTAAGTAAACACAATTGGTAAATGGCCTTTGACAAGCACTCTGGAATTGTGTAGGAGCGCTGACACAAAGCTGGAACTGTGTTGGCGAGGTTCTTTAAAATCATTGACACTAAGGGTAAAAATGTGATGATAATGTTTCTCTTCAGCAAATCTCCCCCATGGCCCCTTGATCAGCAGTTCAGGATTCTTTAGTTGTTTGTGCCGCTTCAGTGCTATTTAAAGTTTGCATCCTGCAGTTTCAATTTAGAGCGCACAGTGAATCCTTTGAGAGCTGTTATTGATGTGTGTGCTGTGAGGCACTGCCATCTGATCTTGTCTCTCTATTCCACAGAACTTCATCTGTCAGATGTGATCTGTTTCAAAATTTGTTTTTTTGCCTGTGTAAGAGCCAGAATTTGCCAGTTTGAGAAGTGCACGGGCTAATCCTCTGAACCTACCCCCTGTTTCTGTTTTCACACGCAGAGGTGAAGGCATATGAGCCACCGTTTGGAAACCTGAGGGAACACCCGTGTGTAGAGAGCATGAAGGACAGTGTCCTCAGAGACAGAGGACGACCTGAGATCCCCAACAACTGGATCAACCACATAGTAAGACATGCTAAAAAAATTTAAACATGCTGCCTTAGAAACTGCTAACTTGTAACCACAAAGTCTTTTAACTTCTTAATCTCCTGTGAGATTATATCAAATAGAAATAATTTAAGCTCAAGCCCACCCAAAAACATGCTTTTTTTTTTTTAACACATGCACTTCTGCCCTGACCTTTACCTGAAGGAGGTGCATGCAAGAATGCAAATGCCCAACAAAATGGGATCAGGGACAGCCAATCAGAAGAAAATTGACTTGAACAGAGAGGGAAGAGAGCGAAAATGATTGGTTTCACACAGAGAAAGTTCCCAAGCTAAGGCCCAATTTAAGACAAATAACATTGAATCATGCAAATCTATTCTAGCAGAATGGAAACATGGAGCCAGAAATTAGCATAACAGGTTCATTTTAAGCAGTTTTTAATGTGCCAGCTCCGTGACCCTGGGAGTCTTCTTTGCTGCTGTGGGGACGGTGCAAGTAATGGTGTGTGTTCCCTGTGTTCACTCTATACTCACCCTCACCTCATTCCAACAGCAGGAACTCGACTGACGCAGGCTGTCACACTGGGTGTGTGTGTGTGCGTGTGCGTGTGTGTGTGTGTGCGTGCGTGCGTGCGTGCGTGCGCGTGCGTGTGTGGTTTACATAGTTAACAAGTAGTTTTTTCATCCAGCATTATTTTAATGTGTTTATTCCTAATACTTAGATTTAAAATACCAAGGAAAAAAATTCATATGTGGTCGCTTTAACTCATGAATGATAGATTGGGACCTATAAATCTTTTAAGACACAGAAAACATAAATAAATGTTATTTTCCACATTTGCAGCCAAGTTTTAAATCAGAAGTGTTTATAGTTGTTCCAAACACGGGGAAACTGTCATAAAGAGTGAGACAGTGTTTAGATTTGGAGATAACTTTTCAGTCACCTGGAGCACTTCGTGCTGCTGTACTCAGCTAGTTTCAGCTAGATTATTTATTGATGCTTTGCTATGTATGTCACAATAAAACGATTCGTTCACTTACAAGCTGTCTCGGCTCATTCCCACACACTCCGGCTCTCCCGCTTTATTTTGCTCTTCTTCATGTGGGATTGTTGTGGCACCTACAACATGACTGTTAAACTGTTAGAATTAGCCCCGTCTCTAGCTACCTGTTCCATATTTTTAAATGAAGACGATGACAAGATGAAGCAGCTGTAGCATTTATGATCAAAGAATTGCGTTCTATTTTTCCCGCAAATTCATTGTTTAAAAAAATAACTCTCGGTGCTCGTTTCTCTGGTAGAAAGGCATCAAAAGTCCTCATTTCCTAAAAGGATCTTTGTTCTCTGGGAAAGTTCCTTCTTGGAAATTAATGACTATATTGTTGGTGTTTATCTCCCAAATAATTATATTTTAAACAAAACTAACACAAAATGTGAAAGGTCAGATGAGGAAACCAAGCACCGTCTGTAACTGCTAAAACATTCCGGAGAACTAATCATAACTGTGACCCTCTTCTCCTCTTTCAGGGCATCCAGATGGTGTGTGCCTCCATAGAGGACTGCTGGGACCACGACCCAGAGGCCCGTCTCACCGCCCATTGTGTGGCTGAGCGCTTCGATGACATGGAGTACCTGGACAAGCTGTCAGATTGCTCTGACTCAGAGGAGAAAATCCCTGAAGAAATCTTTGTGGTGGATGAGAAGTAAACGTTAACAGAAACACTGCCCCCTCCAGAGTGGCTGAGGAATTACTACCAAGCTGCTGAGGGGGAAAAGGAATATGAGTGGAGGCACTATTTGCGTGTTTTGGATCAGCAGACGTGCGGCAGAGGAAGAAATTGGCTTTACATAGTCTGGATTAAGTCATGAACAAACAGGGAGATCATATTATAAAGCTTTTTTTTTTTCACCAAATACTATTTGCACTTTATAAACATCTATGCACACCAAATTATATATATATATATATATTTTTTGTGTCTTATTTGTTTTGACATTTCAGGTATAGGAATTAAACAGACTGCACATATTTTTTTTTAAAAATGGGGCAAAAAAGAGCAATGCAAAATATTCAGACACTAAGATCCCCTGCAGCTACTTTGTTTTCCGAGGTGGTCAGGTGGTCTTGGATCAAAGTCAAAGGAGCAGAATGAAGCAACATTGAAGGTGCTAATAGAACCTCTGGTATGAAGTGGAAATTATTCACAGCAAAGAACATCCAAAGCAGTAATCTGCAGGGATAGCTGATATCATATCTCAAGGACTGTGAACTGTAAAGTAAAGACAGCAAAATCACCCTGAAGGGGGGGGGCATTTTACTCAGAGGACTCTAAACTGAAAAAGGAAGTCTCTTTAATAAGGCAAAAAGACTAACGGGAATGGAGAGATGTATTAAGGACTCTAAACTGGAGCATCCAGTCAGCTGAACTTTTTCTTGTTTTGTTTTGTTTTGTTTTTTATACAGAGAAGGAAGTTCAGATCCAGTGCTCAGAAATTATCTGTATTAAAGGATTTTTTTTTGTATAGAAATCATTATTAAAAATGTTACTGTACTCTCTGCTTGAATTTGGTGTTCTTTTACATGCTCTCATCTGCTGTTGTGCTTTAATGTTTAATTTGTTTTTTAAATACTGCTTTATACTTATCTCGCCTTAAATGAAGGCAGTCCAAATACACACACTGGAGACTATATGAGGTACACCTGTTCAGCTGTACATTAACACACATCTAATCAGCCAATCACATGGCCGCAAACTATTGCATTTAGTCATCTAGACGTGGTCAAGATAACCTGCTGAAATTTAAACCGAGCATCAAAATGTGACTTTAAGTGACTTTGAATGTGATGTCATGGTGTCAGATGGGCTGGTCTACTGGGATTTTCCCACATGATCATCTCTAGTGTTTACAGAGAATGAGGTCAGAAAAAGAGAAAATATTTAGTTAGCAGCAGTTCTCTGGATGAAACTGCAAATGGCCAGACTTCTTCAAGCTGGTAGGAAGGCAAAAGTAACTCTAAAAAGCACTCATTACAACAGAGTTCTGCAGAAGAGCATCTCTGAAGCAGATGTGCTGCAGCAGTAGAAGACCACACCAGGTGCCCCCCTACCAGCTAAGAACAGGAAACCGAGGCTACAGTTTGCAAGGGCTCATAAGAATTGGACAACAAAAGATCTGAAAAATGCTGCCTGGTCTGATGAGTCTTGAATTCTACTGTGACATTAGGATGGTAAAGTCAGAATGTGGAGTAAACATCATGAAAGCATATATATATGTAATGGTGTGGGGGATATTTTTTGGCACTCTTTGAGCTCCTGACTGAGAATCATTTAAATGCCACAGCCTACCTGAGGATTGTTGCTGACGATGCCCACCCCTTTATGACCACAGTGTACCCATCTTCTTATGGCTGCTTCCAGCAGGATAACGCAACATGTCTCAAAGTTCAGATCATCTCAGCCATGACACTGAGTTCACGGTACTCGAATGGTCTCCACAGTCACCAGATCTCAAGCCAATAAAGCACTTTTAGGATGAGGTGCATCTGTGAGATTCTCATCATGGATGTGCCGCTGACAAATCTGCAGCCAAATGGAGCAAAATCTTAGTTATCTTTCCACCACCTTCCTGAATCTGTGCTGTGAAGAATTAAAGAAGTTTTAAAGGAACCAAAGGGGGGGGGGGGGGGGGGCAGGTTTGTGTAT
>VUQJ01042535.1:0-10419 GCA_015108635.1 Andinoacara biseriatus
CACACACACACACACACACACACACACACACACAGCACAACTACCCTGCAGCTATTAGTCAAAGACTGCAGAGTAGATGCCGCCACAATTCCTTGTATACACTGTAAAAAAAGAAAAGAAAAAGGCATTCCTCATCAGATTACCACTGAGCCCTGCGAGACCACTCAAATGCGCAAGCAAACCCACACGCCAAAATATGCCATGTAACATATTCACAAAGCCCGCACTCGTACTCTGCACACATAGCAAATATTCAAGCACGTTGGATTCCCTCCCTCTACTTCAAGACACACTTATCAGCCCTGTTTTGACCCTTGTATCAGAAAGGTCTTCTGTTCTTTTCCACTGACCCCTCAACCCCATAACAGCCTGTGTTTATTTTCCCTCTTTCATTCAATCTATTGTTTCCATACCTCCAAACCACATTATTTAATCGATAATGTCTCAAAAGTGCATAGGTCGCACTTCTAAACCCAGATAGGCCAACTGCACCTCTTACCCTTGCGCTCTCTTACTCCAATCCCTCCCTGCTACTCTTGCTCCCTCCCACCAGTGTTCTCTAACTTTTTTCCCTCCTCTCTCCTTTCTGTCTTCTCTTTCTGTGTTTGAATGGAGAAGCTGGTTTCACCGGAACCAGCACACCCCTTGCAGGGTGCAGGGCCCGTTGCTGAGGTTTCTGTTGCCAAGACGGCAGGGGCTGTGGAAGACGAGGCTGAAACATGGGTGAGATCCAAACTGTTTGAGTGTGGGTGCATGAAACGCTGTCTACCACAGGCCTACAGAGAAGAACTCTACCAAGTGTTACGACTCACAGGCCCACTGGTGAGTAGGGGAAAGTACACTTGGGGATGGGGGGTGGGGGGTGTATAATGTTATGTTGTGGTACGTTCAACGCGTGCACTCCTGTGTTGCAGAATCACTGTTTTGTGTGCAGGGTTGAAAATGCAAACACTGCAGCTGGGTTACTATTCCTCAAATTTAAAATGAATATACTGCATGACAAAAAAAAAAGTGTCTATACTGACTGCATATTAATGCAATCAAGTCTGTGCCTTGTGATTTCATAACACTGCATTCTCACTACTTTGCTGAGAACTGATAATGCTAAGTCACCAGGAGACAGTATCAATAAATTGCTGTTGTTTCACTTTATCTGCAAATTATTAAAATCCCTCATTTTGTTTGTTTCTACAGCTGCTCTCTCGGATTCTGAACTTCCTCCTGCCATTTGTTATCACTATATTCTGCGGTCACATTGGCAATGCAGAACTGGCTGGATATGCACTGGCCTCAGCGGTATGTTCTGGATTCCTTTTCATCCTAGTGTATTTTAGCACCACTGCCTTTTCTAATTATTGCTGGTCATAATGGTATTACCCTTTGACTAATTTATCTGTAACTTGCTGGAGGTGATATATATATATATATATATATACATATATATATATATATATATATATATATATATATATATATATATATATATATATATATATATGTAAATCTGCATTAACTGTTGATGTAGCCAAGCAGCAATCTCTGTGGATGAGTGGGCACTAGAGTTAGTCCCAAAAAGCAAGTAAATTCCCACAGATTCCCCATATTAAAATGCAGTCTGGCTGAAAAAAGTGGCTTTGAGCTCCATAGATAATATACACTATATTGCCAAAAGTATTTGCTCGCCTGCCTTTACACGCATATAAACTTTAGTGACATCCCGTTCTTAATCCATAGGATTTAATATGATGTAACCCTTTGCAATTATAAGAGCTTCAACACTTCTGGGAAGGCTTTCTACAATCTTTAGGAGTGTGTTTATGGGAATTTTTGACCATTCTTCCAGAAGCGCATTTGTGAGTTCAAACTTGTGTTCTGTTGGGTTGAGGTCAGGACTCTGTGCAGGCCAGTCAAGTTCCTCACCACCAAAATGGCTCACTCATGTCATCAACAGGGAGTTTGAAATGACTGGGTCCACATCAGCCACATCTGAGGATATGTAACCTAGGGACTTTGAATTCAGAATCCCATCATTGTCTGTGAAGACAGTCTGCAGGATTTCTTCTGTTACAGTTTGCACCCCAAAAGTTGTTATAGGGCCATCTTCAAGGAGCGCATCTCTCTCCCAGAACCCACCAAAATGGGGAGAACTTGGTGGGTTGAAAGAGAACCTCACCTCCTGAACAGCAAGCCGTGCCTGTAGCTCAGGCTGCATGCTATTAAATGCTTCCTTCAGCTCTCTCTTCTGCCTGTGAAGCAATATCCAGTATTGCTGGCGAGCTGACAGAGAGCAAGAGGTACACCCTGTACAGGTCACCAGCCTGTCGCAGGGTCAACACAGGAAGACAAACAACCACTCACGCTCACATTCACACCAATGGGCAATTTAGAGTGACCAATTAACCTAACCCCAGTAAATGCATGTCTTTGGATTGTGGGAGGAAACCGGAGTACCCGGAGGAAACCCATGCAGACACGGAGAGAACATGCAAACTCCACACAGACGGACCTTCTAGATGTCATTCTAGGTGTGAGGCAGAAGTGCTAACCACCATGCCACCCAGCAAACAATCGTGCTCTACTTGTTATAGCAGTATAACATTTTCTGCTCTCTCGTAATCATCTACAGTGAGAGTGGCATCTGCTGGCTCATGCAGAACCTTTTACTGTAACTTGAAGGAGCTCCTTCAATGCGTGGAACTGCTCTGGATCAGGTAAAGGCAGTTTGCATGGAGCACTGAGATGTAGGCACATGAAGGGCTTCCATAGCTCTTCGTCGATAACAGATGTAAGATGTGGTTTCTCTGCCAATGGATCTGGAGACTCATGGAGGAATGGGAGACCTTAGCACCAGCAACACTGGTCACCTAATTCAGACAGATGACTTCCCCTTGAAATGCAGTCTGGTGGGTTGCTGGTGGAATCCACGTATCTCCAGGCTCAGTCAAATCATGTATTTCAGTCACACAAGTACCAACAAGACTTTGAATTGACATGTCTGACCGTATCCATGCTAATACTGTAGTAGAGTCTGTCCATAGAGTGGCATGGTGGAGAGGGACTGTCAGGTTGGTAGTAAGTACCTGTGCCAACTGCACCCTTGTCAGTGCTGCACATAATTCCAAGCGGGGTATGGTCTGTTTCTTCTGGGACGCTACTCTGGAATGGGCTGTCAGGAAAGCAACTTCCACTGTCTCACATGCATCTTCACTTCTGAGATGAGCCACAGATCCATAAGTTTGCTCAGAAGCATCACAGAATATATGGACATCATGACAGATGCTTGCATCCATAGCAGAGCTGGTGTAGCAATGGGCTAAAGAAATGGTTTGCAGCTTGGAAAGTTCTTGCTCCCACTCCTTCCAAGCCTGGAGGAGATCCTCTGGAAGATTGGGATCATCCTAATCTATGCATGAAGCCTGCATCTGCTGAACAATGATCTTATCTCATGCCCAGTACAATATAGCCAAGTGGATCACACGGACTCACTAAAGCCTTGTAAATTGTACTCAGTGTAATTTCGGGGTGATCAGCTGGGTGGGGCTTATAGCAAAGTCTATCTGATGCACAGTTCCAGTGGAGTCCAAATACTGACTGTTGCACATTGGGCTTACCATGCATTATCTAGAGTTCAGCCTTGTCAGATCGAAGCTCTGAGGGGAAGGAACCTGATGACATGTCGTGCGGATGTCACTACTGATTGCAAAGGGATGGTTTCAAAATCTTAACAGCACTGCCAGGAGGCGTGGCCCCAAAGTAAGTTCAGGAGGAGGTAGTTGTTGAGGTTTTAGCCCTAGAACTGTAAAGAGCAGTTAATTACAACTCAATTCTTTCATTATGCTGCACCATGTTAAGATATACCTACTAGTGGGAGTGTTCTCTGCTCCAGGCTCAATTTTAACAACATAGCCTTCCCTTTGTAGTGAATCTCTGCAGTGTAAACAAGGACCTGCTCAGGTGACTTGGACAACTAAGGCTCTGTGCTGCAAAGCAGAGGGAGTACTGTCTCCTTAGGTGTAAACATCATGGGCATATTAGGAGTCTGTAGGAGTGGCGTGGCATCCCGTAAACCTATGGACTTCTTGTACAAGTGCGAGTGAAATTACCATCATAACCCTATGTTGTCTGTGGAGCGCCAGTTCGAACATGCTGGTGGTCTGACCCCGTTAATTGCACTGGCTTAGCGTGATGGATTTTCTGCAGTGGGAGACCCCTGAGATGGTGATATCTCTGCCTGAAGGCGTCCACTTGGTGCGTGTGCTCAGCCAAGTGTCTTGGCAGTGAAAGTTAGCAATCACCCAACCCCATCCCCGGACCTTGCTTCAGCCTTTATCGACCTTTGGGAGAGCCAACAGTGAGTTTTCTTACACAAGTTGGCAACAGTGGCCCAGATAAGGAGGGCACTCCACATAAGGTTTTTTGTTAAATTTGATATTCTAACAGTAAACATTACGGGACAAAATTGATTCATGTAATGTGGGTCTAGGCAAAGCATTGAAGTCATGAAGTTATTTCATAAAGTTCATTTGTAGTTCTAAACATATATAGGGTGTTTTTTCTTCACTTTCTGTCTCTCCAAAGGTTTTATTCCTCTCTCCTACAGCCTCAATTGCAACTACATGCAAATGACCAATTATGGAAATAAGGTGATGATGTCTAATAGCGACTTCGAGGGACTTTTAGGACAGCCAATAGCTACTTTCCTTACTGAGGAGTTGGCAACAGTGAATGCAGTGAATGTTTGGCAAAAACAAACTGAACTCTTTGAAGGAATCAAAACTCAAATACAGCTTTTCAAGATTTTGTGTGTTTGTATTTGTTTGTGTCACACAGTGGTGTGGACATCACTGCTCCAAAAGCAAATTTATCAGCCCAATCTCCCGTTTGCGATGTATTAGCAAGCAGTTCTTTTTTCTGATGAAAACAGTGCATTATGGTTGTCACCTTGCTGCATGGCTGTGATGCTGGTTCTCTGTTGGAGCAGCTCAGAGGAGCTAGCTTGGTTAGATACTCACTAATTAGAGTTCTACACTGGGTCTTTGCTGGGCCTGTGTATGCAACCTATGCAAGTGGCTGACATCATGCTTGTGTGAGCTGCATTATATGTGTTAATTACCTTGTGGTCTTGTGCTGGTGTTTTATATGCAGTACTGGACGACAGAAACAAAAAATGCTGACTCTTTCTTCTCCTTGCTCCACGTTCTTTGTGGTAATTTATTTATTTTTTGGCTACAAAAATATTTGTCCCTCTATTTTTTGTTTTTTAAATTTGTTCATTCTCTCATGTCATTCCAATAGTTTCAGAAGTCTCCCTCCTGGAATTTTCTGGCATTTGAGAGTCCTTATATTAATGCTCTGATTATTATTGCTGATTGTTATTCTCTCACTGATAAATTGAAAAACTGTGGTGAAAAGTAGCCTGAAATGCACAGGAGTACTCGACAGTGCTAAACATGCCTGACTTTGACATGACTTTGAGATCGGTGGGGTTTTCCCCTTGAGAAGTGTTCCGCACATTTTGCCATCATCCACAAAAAGAAACTCGCTTCTATCTGTCTCGCTATCATAATCAAAGAAATCCTGTATGGGACTCTGACGCTTTCTCACAACTTTTGCTCTTGCCATTATTTTGCACACTGGCGCGGTGAGCAGACGCTCACACAGTGAGCTGCTGTATGGCACTCCCAGCTAAAATTTCAATTCTCATTATTTGTTTGTTTGTGTTAACAATAACCTTGGTGCAGACTGGTCTCTCAGCTCCAGCGGTTGAGCAGACAGTGTATTGTAGGCACTCTGTAGCTGATTAATAGTGGCACTGAGATGTTTGAGCTGTCCATGTAATTGTTCTGTCTCTTTTGCAGCTTGGCTGCTAAGCAGCTCCATCCTCTGTTCACTTTCTCTGACAGCGCCTCACTATGTCGCCTCAGCTGGCGCATGGCTTGGAGCAGAACCTACTTCTCACTTTCCAGTCTCATATTCTCCTGCTGTAGTCTCTGTCTTCTCAACCCATTGATCTCTAATGTCTCATCCAGATACCTGGAAACTGTCCTGAGTTATAGGGGACACAGATTGGGCATATCCATGAGCTCTATTGGGCTCCTCCTCATCTTTTGAGCATAGAGGTGGAGTGTATGCTAATCTGGGGACCAATGTATTCCCGAAGGTGGGCAGGGAGAGTAGGCTGTCTCCTGTTCTTCTGAGCATGATATTTTTATAATTTTATGTGACCTATGAGTCTGTGGCTGAGATGCTGTCAGTCCCAATTGCTTCTACTTTGTTATATTACCACTAACAGTTGATTGTGGAATATTTAGTAGTGAGGAAATTTCCTGCCTGGACTTGTTGCACAGGTGGCATCCTATCACAGCACCATGCTGGAATTCACTGAGCTCCTAGGAGTGACCCATTCTTTCACAAATGTTTATAGAAGCAGTCTGCATGCCTAGGTGCTTGGTTTTGCACACCTGTGGCAATGGATGTGATTGGAACACCTGAATTAAATTTGGAGTGATTTGGAGTGAATACCTTTGGCAATGTAGTGTACCTTTTTTAAAACAACTGTACAGGATTGAATTTCATTATAACTCATTTTCAAAGACTTTAAGGCTTAACGTTTTGGGTTTAAGCAGAACTTTAACTGCTATTTTGTTGCTTGAGTGTAGTAACAGAAACACATCCACATAATGAAACAGAGGAGAGCAGCAAAATAGCGCCAGAGACTCATCGCTGTTGTGGATTCTATAGTTAGATGGCTTTCTGTTTGACATATCACAGCTTTCAAATGACAGGTGACAAATTAAAGGGAAAATCAGAACCATTGATGCCTGCAGTGAGGAGATCCAGTGGCTCTGTAATGCTGTGGGGTCCTGTTACGGGTATGGTTAGGGTCCAATTGTTACCTTGGTGGGAAGTGACACTACAAATCAATACAGAGTTGTTCTCAGTGATTGGCATTATCCTGTGAGGAAACATTTCTATCCCCATGGAAGTGATCTCTTACACAATAACATCCTACATACACTCAACAAAAATATAAATGCACAAACCCAAAAGATTAAGCTAAAATGACCTATCCCTTAACATGCCCGTGCACTCCTGGAGGAATGGGACATCCCACAGGCCACTATTAACAATCTGGTGATGTCTCTGCGCTGCAGATGCATGACGCCAACGGTGGTGTGAACTCTGATCACTGACCATGCTGTGTTCGCTTTGTGGTAACACACAGACTATTGCATAAAGATCTGAAACACTGGTTGCTATTGAAGCCTGAAATGATACTGCATGTATACTCAAATTGTTGTGTGTATACATTGTTGATTAGTTATGAGATGAAATGGAGAAACTGTTTTGTGTGATTATATTTTTGAGAAGTGTACATAGGGTATGAAGGGTTGCTGAATGGTTCCCGTGAACCACAACTGTAATTTGTGATAGGCTGTAATTGCATCTTGCTTATTCATAATGCTAAAGCAATAGCCAATAATCTAACAGTGTAGCCACACGCTCTTTCCTTGTTTTTAATGATCTACCATTGTGTGCATAGACTCTATCTCTTCTAAGTTACAGTAATTTCATCAAGTCACTGTAGTTCAACATTTGTTAGCTCAAACCCCAAAGTAATCTTCTTGTCACTACTTTTTGACATACATGAATAAACCCAGTGGCAGTGAAACCAGCTACTAGTGATATAGAGGTGTAATTACAGAGGGACACAGAAATTTAAAACGGTGTCAGCTGGATTTCATTTATGTACAAAATCTCTTTCCAGTAAACTTATGTTTAAATGCTTTGTTTGGAGATCTGTCTGAGGAGCAGTTAAAAGCAATTAGGACCCAATATTTCATTAACTAGAGTGAATTAAAAAGATTAAAATAAATGCCCAAGTAGGTCATGTCACTGTCTGAGGTGCTGAAGTGAGGAGACATGCACAGTGTAACCTGCTAAGAAAAATATCAAAACTTACTCACCTGTCCTTGCAGAGGTAGGAATTTGTCTTGTTGCTCATTGTGGCTTCATCGACTGTGGAACAGAGGATGCCTTAGATGGTTTTGCCAAGTGGATAGGGTAAAGGTGTTTCTTAGGTAGCTTTCCATTTTCCATGCGCGAACACACTGTGATCTGGTCGAAAGCAAAAAGTAAAATTCAATCATCCTTGTCCCACATGTACTGCAAAGTACAACCAAGCTCCCACCAGGTATGTTGCAGTCACCCAGAGCCAAAACTAAACTATGCTTTAGTGCATAATAGTGAATGAACAACTGTAGCCATTTTGCCTTTATCAGTGTCTGTAGCACTGCTCCTGCAGCTGCTCCATCAAATGTTTGCGGGGTCCAGCACTTTTTTAACTGCAATAAACTGGCACTGTGTGCGTCTGTGGTGTGAGCCACTATAAAAGCTGTGAAAGGCACTGTGACTATATATTTTTCTATTTCTGAATGACACTGCTTTCCTGTGGGACATTAAAAACTGAAACATACCAAGCATGCAGTAACTGATGCTAAGGGTACTGCTAGCCTTTTATCAAACGTTGTGAATGCTTGCACTACCTGCATAAAGCTCTTGTTACCACAGCTGCTAGTCCACCTCCTTGTACCCCACCCATCTGCTCCCAGTGCATGATCCACATCAACAATTTGATTGTACCTTGTCATGCTGATTGTAGCGACTTAATCCATTTATCCAAAAAGTTTCAGGTGGAGCTCCTGTGATATATGACTTAGACTCTCAGTGTGCCGGCTAAATGAATCCTGGTAGATCAACGAGCTGTAGGAATGGTAAAACAAGAGGCAGTATGTTTGTGTGGCAGGGGGCTTGCAAGGCTTGTTAGATTGTTAGTGAGGTCCTTATCAATGACCTCTGTGTGATTAGCTAAAAATTTTTTTTCCTCTAATTAAACAAAACCTGTCCTACTATGAGCATTTCATTGACCATTAGAAAGATCAGAGGACATTATCAACAGTATTACAATGCACCATGTAAGCTGTTTTTTGCCTCCAAACTCCAGCAACACAAGAAAATCTCAAAATGGAACAATGATCATGAGAACTGTAAAACACCACAGCAGTTGGAATAAATATATTATGTTTTCTTTAATAGAATATGTTAATGAGAGACTGAGCTTCCTTTCTTTACCAGTCAGTCAATAAGTATTCATGAAACTGCTGCAAAGCAACTATGTGCTATTGTACAGAAACACGCATTTATTATTGCTACTGCTACTGCAAGCAGAGTCAACGGTTACTAGGATCTTCTTCTTTTGGCTGCTCCCTTTAGGGGTTGCCACAGCAAATTGTCTGCCTCCACCCCACTCTATCCCCTGCATCTTCCTCTGTCTCACCAACTCTCTGTATGTTTTACTTCACTACATCCACAACAAAACTTCACTGAGGTTTTCCTCTAAACCTCCTGCATGGCAGCTCCATCTTCAACATCTTTTGTCCAGTATATCTACTATCCCTCCTCTGCACATGTGCAAACCATCTCAGTCTTGCCTCTCTAACATTGTCTTAACCTGAGCTGTCCCTCTGATGTACGCATTTCTAATCTTGTCCATTCTGGTCGCTCCCATTAAAATCTTAACATTTTCAACTCTGGCACCTCGAGCTCTGCCTCTTTACTAACCATAGATTATAGCAGGTCTCATTACAGTCTTCCCTTTGACTTTTGGTCACTGAGCACTGCACTGGACCTTTTGTGTGTGAATTGCTGAACAAATTCAGGGACTTGAATTGAATTGAATTAAACTTTATTGATCCCTTGGGAAAGGTCCCGTCAGGGAAATTAGGTTCCAGAACACTCATCAAGACAATACAGTACAATCAACAAAAACATGGAGAGACAAGTGATCTGCGGCGTTGCAGCCTCACTGAGAAGCGCTGTCGTTAAATCCCATGAAAAAGGAAACAGTCAACATGAGGAAAGTTAGGTTAAAAAAAATTCTTCTCGTACTATGCTCACATATGAGCACTGTACCAGAGTCCAAAAACCACCTTAGCAAACATAAAGCACATTTAGCGATGACAGCTTAGGAAAGGTAGGTGTGGGGGGGAGGGTTGCCGGCGGAGACGAGAGGGCCAGGGCATTGGAGCCAGCTGCCAGCCAAAATAGTTCGCTGATGGTGATGTACGTGTGTCAGTGATCTCAGTGCGTGCAGTCCAGCAACACAAATCACAAGAAGGTAGGAAGGGAGGAAGAGCATCTAGTACATGCTGACCCGGAGAGATGAAGATTGTCACCCTCAAGGCCGGCTGGGGAGCCAAATTCTGATAATGCAGGTGTTGTTTTGGGACAGGCTGCTTGTTTCTTTTCCAAACGGCTTTCAGTCCACTGTGGCCCATTTCAATCCAATTGTCCAAATTATGGTGCCATACCTTTGCTATGCGGAGCCATACATTATCTCCTGTTCACACCTGTGGGCAC
>VUQJ01042542.1:0-29699 GCA_015108635.1 Andinoacara biseriatus
GGACAATATCAAGGTGCACTATCACTCCATCTGTCAGACATTCCACATCTTCTTTGTCTTGCTGTACCTTAGTTTAGTATTTATCTGTTTATTCTCTCGCTTGTATATTTCTTGTATATATGAAAATATTCCTGTCTGTGTGCCTGTGTAAAAAGTGCTACTGAAACTTTAATTTCCCTGACAGAACCCTACCAAAGGGATTAATAAAGTTTTATCTAATCTAATCAAAAAGTGGTCTTGAGACGGGTCTTGAGACCAAGACCGGTCTCGAGTACTACAACACTACAAAATACTAAACATTCTGTTGGCCAAACTGAGAGGATGAACCAAGAACCAAGAACCAAGCTGCCCGTTCCCTAAGTCCAGCATCACCTTCGCTGTTGTTGTCAGCTTTGGTGGTCCACCACACCGGCCCTCCTTAAGACTGCACATCAGAATAAACAGCTGGTCAATTGACATTGGACCATAGCTCCCAACTACACCTGAGGTCAACAGGTTTGTTTATTAACAAGTAATAACTCATTATGTATGCTATTACATGCAAAAAACTGTCTACTAACTTTATCGGTCCCTTTGAAATAGAGTCTCATCAACCCAATTTCTGTCCGCCTCAAGCTCCCCATGAACATGAGGATACACAATGTTTTCCATGTTTTCCAGTTGAAGCCATTTCCAGGTATGCCCTGCTTACCTGGACGCTCACCTGGAAGTTTTTGAAGTGATTTCATCCTGGCAACAAAAGAGTGGCGCAGTCTCTTGGTCATTGCTTGCTTGTTTCACCTCGTGATATTGCAAACCATACAGTGCAAAGATAAATGTTACCAATGCACACATACATGTTACCAGGTCCCCTCCATACCCCCGGTTCCTACGCCTATGCTGCCACCACAGAAGTGTAACAAAAGTCACATGTAAAGAGACGGTCAACTGAAAAGCTGGTTTACCTGTAACTGCTGACTTCAAGCATTCAAGGTTTTTTATTTGCTATTTGTGCTTGAACCAAGGTCTAGGCACACTGGAATTTTTTGAGCAGAGCTCTCTTGCAGTCAACCAAGTATAAACAATAGAGCAATAAGTATATAGAACAAAGAGACAATATAGAAATTACAATACAAAGATCAAATCAACTGTTGAAACTATATAAAACATTAGGAGGTAGAAAGTATAGAAGTATATGCTGTAACTTATAAACTATAAATTATGGGGCGCTGTACAAAGGATGATGATATGTGGGGAGAAGACAGGGCTTGGTGACAGTAATAAACAATAATGGGTAAATAGACTTTTGCTGGGATTGTTTTTTGTGTGTGTGTGGGGGGGGGGCGCACAGAGGGCGAGAGAGAGGAATTCTGTGGGAGTGTTGCACTAGTAGGATTATTTTGTCTGCATTTTCAGTGCTAAAAGTAAAGATTTTTTTTAGACATTTCACCCATTAATATCTATGTATACCTACAGATTTACTCACACATCTACAAATCTGATTACATAAATTCTGAATACACATCTGCCGATTTCCCTGTACATTCACATCTATCTGTACAGCTTTAAAGTTTTACAAACATTTATATAAATTTACGAAAAATTATCACACGGATGTGAATACGTAGAGGCGGATTTGCACACACAAATCTCCACACAGATCGAAATGCACTCATGCGGACTGAGATACGCACAAATAGTTTTACTACAATAACAGTCTCATACAATTGCTCTAAATGTCACCACGTCCACCTGCTGAACCCCGGAGCAGGTACAGAGTGACGCTGTTCCCAATCGGAAAGGTGACACATACTGCTTCACACTTTGTGCAACCTCAACCAATTACAGCTCTCCAGTTTCGTAACTCATGTTGACGTTTTCATTTCTGTCCAACCAGAAAACACATACAAGAACGCTAACCTATCGCCATGCCCACTTAATAGACCACGCCCCGAAGTGTTGATTTTCGTTTGTAAGTTAAGTTTGTCAGGAGTCCATTGAGCTGTCACCGATTTTAACAGTTTTTCTTCATTTTTGACGCCAACACAACTCTTTCTGGATTTTTCTGTAACGATGGAATAAGTAAGCATGGTGGTAAATTCAGTTCACTGGTTTCGTAAAGGTCTGCGGTTGCACGATAATCCGGCGCTGCAGGAGGCCCTGAATGGAGCGGACACAGTGCGCTGTGTTTATATTCTGGACCCATGGTTTGCTGGATCTGCTAACGTGGGAATCAACCGATGGAGGTTTGTGAGTTGCTTTTGTGACAGGTGTAGGTTTGTAAAAGGCTGGTTTAACCCATTGAAATATGAAGTCTTCCGTCGTTTGTACAATCCACTATGTGCTGCGCTTGAAGTTTATACTCGGGCCTGCGCTCCACGTCATTTAGCTAGCTTAATGGCTAGCTTAAAATGGTTAAGATGAGCGCCGTTGAAGAAATGCAGATTTTTAAGTTATTGTCATATATCTGCCCAGTATTTCCACTTAGTATCGCAACCAGGTTTTTGCACTTAAAAAAATAAATACAATGAAAAATATGCACTATTTTGTTCGGCATACATGGAAACTATTAGAATACTTAAAATACGTATGTTACAAAATGTTTCATTCTTTGCAGTTATATCTGAAACCTGTGTGTGCAGATAGAGCATGGATAAAGATACATTTTGATACCAAAATCACACCAATAGCCTACTACTATAGCATGCATTGTTTTATTATTATGATCAATGGGAAATTGTGATCTTTAAAGTGGATCACACGCATAAAAGTTAACATTTTTCCTCTGATTTTAAAGACATTTGAGTGAAATTTTCGGGAAAGAGGGGCAGAAACATGGCTAACAGAAAGCTGTCATCAAATGTGTGTTTAA
This sequence comes from Andinoacara biseriatus, assembly GCA_015108635.1. Taxonomy (NCBI): domain Eukaryota; kingdom Metazoa; phylum Chordata; class Actinopteri; order Cichliformes; family Cichlidae; genus Andinoacara; species Andinoacara biseriatus. Next base: position 2,852 of record VUQJ01042542.1, read on the forward strand.
CCATTAATTACCCTTTAATTACTCAACCACTCGTCAACAAAAATGACTCGAGAAATGCTCAAATTCTCACTAAAACTAAACTTTTCCCAAAGATAAGGCAAATGAATGCCAAGATGAGGGCTGTGCAAAAGGCAATATAAAACCTAAAATAAAGTATAAAATATAATCACCTTTACGCTGTCATCTTGGACTGTTTTCTTAGATTAGTAGGAAGCATAAACAGACCTCTGTCAGTACTATATTTCTTGGATGAGGTAAATTTGGTGTGTGTACATGTGAATGTGTTTTTATGTGTGTGCGTGCATGTGTCTATGGGTTTAAATGTGCTACTGAATGAAGGAGGGAGTATTCAATTAAATTTTCACTTATATAGCGCCAGATCACATCACAATGTATTCTTGGTTGTAGGACTTGAAAGGAGCATGTGGTGGCTGCAATGAAGTGAGCATATTAGCATTGTCAGAACTGAGGTTTGCCCTGTGTTTTGATGCATTTGCTGCTGCAGAAAACAGACATTTTGATGGTGCAGATGTTAATAATTAATGTTATTAATAATTCAGTGTTCAGCCTAACAGCACAGGGTCAGTAGGTCAAACTTTTACTGGCCCATGTATGTTTTTACTCACGTGAAGAAAAAAAAACTTTTGAAAATTGTGATCATAAAAGTGGATTACTTGTAGTACTTGTACCTCTGATTTTAATGACATTTGAATGAAATTTTCAGGAAAGAGAGGCAGAGGTATGGCAAACAGAAAGCTGTCATCAAATGTATGTTTAACCATTAATTACCCATTAATTACTCAACCACTCGTCAACATAATCGATGACATCAACTAACAAAATTAGTATGTGGAATTTTAATTGTTGACGAGTCATATTCTGTAACTGCAATACACCACAGGAAGATATGGGGGCAGTATTGCCTCCATTCTCTGGCAACAGCAACAGTACTAAAGAAGAAGAAGAAAGTAGTAATAACAACAACAACAACGACGGTGGAAGAGAGAGGAGGGTGGAGAAAATGAAAGAAAAGGTGTGGGAGCATTTCACAGAAACAAAAATAGAGTTGAATGCAGACGGTGCAAAGCAGAGCTTTCCTTCCATGGCTATGTTGTCAACTTTATTTCACAATAACAGTAGAAATATTATGTACAACCATTCAGACATTGCCAATTCTTAACTTAGATTTAGATTAGATTATATTGCTTTTTTGTCACTGAGCATTCAGCAAAATTTTCATTGCAGCCCCGTTCAAAAAGTCCTACAGACATATATACACTATACATAAAAACAACTGTAAATGCACAATAAACAACTTCTGGAAAAATTATAGGAACAATAACAAGCTACAAAACAGTAAAAATAAGAAATAATAAGGAAGTAGATACCTAAATAAAATAAGGCAGCTATTTTTTCTCACATTATTATTAGCATTTATTCTGAATAGTAAACCTCTGCATGAACTGAATCATCTGTAAAATTTTCAGTTGTTTTGGACGGTAAAAGCTTTTTGATTTAATTTGAAGCCCTATTTGAACTTTTGGACAGACGCCATTTTTATTTACTTATTTGCACATTATATTTTTTTTGGGGGGGGGCTAAGTGGAAGAGGATGGATGGATGGAGTTTTTAATTGTGAGAAGAGACAACCAGGTGATGTTAACAGGTGGGATGGCTTGAGGTTTAAGGTTGAAATAATCATTGAATAATCAATAAAATAATTGATTAGTCGACTGTCGAAATACTTTTTAATTGCAGCCCTACTTTAGAATCACCCCTGCTATTTGCAGGTGTCACTGCCATATAAAGCAGGACGGCTACCATAAGCCTTCAGCAGGCTGCCGTCAGATTAAGTTAACAGTTCAGCTGCATATTTTATTTTAACTTCTGTAGCTTTACTGTAGATTTTTCACTTTATAAAACAAACGGCGATGACTGGAAGCAGCTATAAAGATTGCATTTCTCCACGGTGGAGATTGTTGAACTGGGAGTTTGATGAAGGCTTTACTGATGAATATAGTAACAATTGCAGCTGGTTAAGATTATAGAAAAACTCTCTCTCCACCTGAGCTCCAAGGTTATTATTGTTAACAAAAAGGAACAAAATAACAAAAACTGAATTTGAAAAAAACATTGAACACTGAAATAAATTAAACTGGTAATTAAAAGTAAAAAATAATAACTAAAGGAAACTCTATTATTTGTTTACAAAACTAACTGAAATTTACTGGAATTATAGATAAAAAGCCCTTCGTTCTAGTGTTTGTCAGTTTATTTCAAAGCCTTGTGGATATGAAATAATTTTCTTCTGCTCCAGCAGTTTTAGCTGACAGCACCATATGGCACCTCACTGTGTGTGTGTGTGTGTGTGTGTGTGTGTGTGTGTGGACATGTTTTCACTGCACCAGTCTGCAAAATAATGGCAACAGCAAAAGTTGGGAGAAAGCGTCAGAGTCCCATACGGGATTACGACAATGAGACAGATGGAAGCAAGTGTTTTGTTATGGATGAAGGAAAAAAAAAAAAGACCCCAATCTCAAAGACCACCTGAGAAGCATGCATGAGGTGGCTACGTAAACCCCTCTGAACCCTATGCAGTAACCTACAACTTAACCTGACCTGCGCCTCCTGAGAAATGTAGCTACATGTCAGGTTGATGCAGCCTACAGCTACTGTGATCGGCCTGTTCAGCACTGCCAAGTCCTCTTGTGTATTTCTGGCTGCTTTTTGCCGCAGCTTTTGAATTTGTCAGTGGAAAAATAATACTCAGGAGTAATACTCTCAAAGCATCAGCATAAGGACTCACAAATTCCTGCAGGGAAAAAATTCCTGGAGGGAGATTGCTGAAACTATTGGAATTGACATGAAGGAATGAACAAAGTGGAGAAAAACCAACAAAAAACTAAACGGATTGCAGCCATGTAGCAAGGTGACAGTCATAATGGACAGGTGGCTAGGAGGGCTTCAACTAAAGATTACTTTGGTAGTTGACTAATCTGTCAATTATTTTATTGATTAGTTGATTAGTCAACAATTATTTCAATTTTATCTTACCTGTTAAAGCCTGCCCACCAGTTAAGATCACCTTGTTGTGATGACCCGTAAAAATAGGAGTTTGAAACTAATCCAATCAGGAATGTGTCGGTAAGCCTCATTATTAAGGTTTTAATTAACCCAGTGCTGGTAAATGTTTGTCCTAAATGTTATGCAGCCATCTGCCACCAGATGAAGCTGCAGCCCCGACATCTTCACCACTGTGTGACAAAATCAAAAAGAAACAAAGTCAAACTTGTAAAGCTGCATTTGAGCTTGAATTCCTTCTAACGCTCAGAGTTTGTTCTTGTTTATAATGTTTCACTGTGTTCTGATGTTATACACCACGTGAGGTAACGTTAATCTATTGCACTGAAGCTGTACTTGCTGTACTTCCTAATTTTATGATTTAAATATTTTTATTAATATTCTTCAACAGTTCACATAGTTTTAGAAGGATGATATTTCTGAACGATGATGTTTCCCCCATGATTCTGTGTGAGCAGGTTTTTGTTGGAGGCTCTGGAGGACCTGGACAGCAGTCTCAAGAAACTCAACTCTAGGCTTTTTGTAGTCCGAGGGCAGCCTACCGATGTCCTCCCCAGGCTTTTTAAGGTCTGTATTCATGCACATCACCTTTCCAATCTTACTTCTCGTGCACTAGCAAAGTTCTGCTTCTTCATCCAGTTCTGAATGTGCAGATCCAGGTTCACAGTTTAACTGCAGTTTCCAGTCGTGTTGCACGTACTTTTCTACAGTCTAAAGGAATTCCACATTAGTAATAGTAGAGATGCAAGGTGCAAGACAAATACTATGTGAGGTATATTTATTTTAAAAATCTTTCAATTGGTTTTCCATTTTAAACAAGACACTGACTGAAGCTTTTATTCGTGTCCTGGTACTTTCTGGGTCTTGGATCAAAAATCATTCATGTTTCTATCTTTTGGATGCAAAAACTGAACATTTCATAGATGTGTTCACTTAGTTAATGCATTACAGTTAATTTAACTTTCTATTAACTTTTTCTCTAGTCATTAATTAACATTTTTTAGTCTTTATCATCCATTATTCACACTCCTTATTACTTGTAGATGTTTCATTTTAGCTAGACATGTAATCATCTACTTTTAGCTATCATTAACAGTTTATTTAGCTACCTGTTTAAATGGTCACTCATCATTATTCATGACCGTCAGTGTGAACTGTAAACATAAGGAAACAAAATCGATGGTTATCAAATTTGATTTTGCTTGGTTCCTTTTTTTGTTCAAACTGACCACGGCTGTATTCTAAACCACAGCGTAAGTGGATGTATAATACAGACGTTTGACTTGTGGGTTTGGATTGTAAATAGTTACACAACAGACAAACTGCTGAATCCTAACATTTAAATGGTACCTTGATCATTGTTGTTACTATTTTACATTCTGTTTTTCTTCTGTAGGAGTGGAATGTGACCAGGCTGACCTTTGAATATGACCCAGAGCCATATGGGAAAGAGAGGGATGGAGCAATAATCAAGATGGCCCAAGAATTTGGAGTGGAAACCATTGTTAGAAACTCGCATACCCTCTACAACTTAGATAGGTTAGTGCTTTCCATAGAATTGGTCTATTTGTGGTGGTATACCCACCCTTAACTTTTGTATTGTGCAACTCCATTTAGTCTCTTTTTTCCTATATCAGCTGTTCATTCTCATATAATTGCAGGAACCTTTTATCAACAGGTTTTTGAAAAGTCATTTTTAAAGGCTGTTCTAGTCTGCCGTAGCCATTTGATATTGAGCTTATTGACTCAAGAGTATCACTTTAAACTTTCACAGATTTTTTTTTTTAACTTGTTAATACATTATTTTTCGACTACTTATTGTCAGGCCCAAAAGTATTTGGAAAGTGACAGAATATTGATCTCATAAAACAACACCGTGGATATAAATTGAAGCAATTGTAAATTGAAATACAGATTTTCACCATTAACCATTTAGAGATTACAGCTTTTTTTTGCCAGCCTGACAATAATTGGACATCCTAATATAACTATAAATACAAGGATTATTTATTATTACTAGGGTGTAAATCCTTTGCAATCAGTGACTTTCTGAAGTCTGGAACTACCTGACATCAGAAGCAGTTCCCCAGTATATCTTCTTGCAACGCCAGGAAGCTATGACACCATACTTCATTCAGACAGTCTGTGCTCTGAGGCCCTGTTAAAGGAAACATGCTTTTAAATCCTTCCTTTTCATATTTAATTCATTCACTTATGGTCTATATAAAGTAGAAATGCAATGCTTTGGTCTGAATTCCTTGTTATTGGAGCTCCACAGACCCCTCTGTTACTGTGGCGCGTCTTAGACAGTTAAACAGTCCACAACATCCAGGAAAGTCCGTTTAGTCATCACACACACCACAGCTCCCAAATCGACTCTTGTTACTGTCCAGTGCACTTGGATCAAGTGGTTCAGTGAGTAAGAGTTAGGGACCTTCATATACAAACATCTTTTAGTCTTTCTGCATTCAGACTAAAACACGTGGGACAGCTCTGTATTATGTCATGCTACAGTGCTGTAACATTAGATAATACCGGAGTGTAAGCATGCTGTGTGACTGGGTGAGGTTCAAAGAAGCTTAGCTCTGTGCACACACGCCATTAGGGAGGCCTCCCTGTTGCAAATACACTAACCACTGAACCTGAACCACATTACAGATATCCTCTGTCACGATACAAGAATTTTGGTGGGAAAAAAAAAATCATCTTTTGCCTACATAATCTTTTTAGGTAGGAGATGTCAGAATGAATATTATGGTACAGTATATAATTGTAGAAAGTGATGTACACAGTTTTGTACACGCTACCAAAGCGGATATAGATATAAACTATTAATACTGCTGCACTGACAAAACAGCCTGCAAAAGTTCAGATTCAAATTCAAAGCAGTTTTCTAAGTTCACAAATTGTTTCAGGATCATTAAAGAAGCTACCAGTCAGACTACCCATTACTCAGCAATTACACTATCCATCCACTTCTTCTGGTTAGAGTTGCGAGGGGGGGGGTATCCCAGCTGACATAGGGCGAGAGGCGGGGTGCACCCTGTACAGGTCACCAGCCTGTCGCAGGGCCAACACAGAGACACAGACAACCATTCACACCTGTGGGCAATTTAGATTGGCCAATTAACCTAACCCCAGTAAGTGCATGTCTTTGGACTGTGGGAGGAAACCGGAGTACCCGGGAAAAACCCACGCACACACGGGGAGAACATGCAAACTCCACACAGAGAGAGGCATCGAACCCAGGCCTTCCAGATGGTATTCAAACTGTGAGGCAGCAGTGCTAACCACCGCGCCACCGTGCTAACAGCAATCACACTACATTGCCAAAAATATGCACGTCTACTTTCACATGCGTATGAACTTGAATGACATCCCATTCTTAATTCATAAGGTTTAATATGATGTTGGCACAACCTTCTTAACAGCTTCAACTCTTCTGGGAAGGCTTTCCCCAAAGTTTAGAAATGTGTTTATGTTTATGTCATTCCCAGTCGCGCTGATATCTTTTTTCTAGGTGAGGATTGAAAGTTCCCACAATTTCAAAATGATTACCTGAAAATGAATTGTTAGCGTTAGTCGAAAACTATAAATTTAGTAGATTTTTTTTTAAAAATACTGTAACAGTTGAATAATATGGATGGCTCACTGTAAAGATGGAGAGTGAAGCCATTGTTTTATTTATTGTGATCCTCCAAGTGTACATTTACAAAAATTTCATTTTAGTCCTGCTTTGTCTCAGCTCGCTAAAACTAAAATTTTATGAAACTGTAACACAAGCATTATATTAAAAGGTTTGGTCTATTTTTTTAATGTTCATAAGAACATGTTGGGGTAAGGTAACTGGTGAGCTGTTACAGAAATTTTGTGCTGCTGCATATTGCTCTACTTTTCTCCCTTTTCTGTTTTACTGCAGGATAATAGAGATGAACAACAACAGTCCTCCTCTGACCTTTAAGCGCTTTCAGACCATTGTGAGCAGACTGGAGTTGCCTAGGAGACCTCTGCCTCTTGTCACCCAGGAACAGATGGACAAATGTTGCACCAAAATAGCCGACAACCATGACCAGCTATACAGTATACCTTCGTTAGAAGAACTGGGTATGCATACTTTGTGTTTTCAGTTAAAGTCTTTCTTAAACATTTAGGTTTAACATCTGCTTTTTAAGAATAAGAAATACTTTAATTGTCTCACATTCACAAATCCTTTAATTGAATCTAGAGATTGAATCTGAAATTAGTCCACTTGATAACTATAACTGATTCCCTGAGCTTCATTGAAAAAAGATAAACAAGTCTAAATTTTGTCTAAATTCAGGAAGTCTAAATTTCGTTACTGTCTCGTTGTCGTCATGAAAAAAAGGGTTGTTGACAAAAACTGTGATGAAAAGAATCTCGTCAATGAAATTAACACTGTACTGCATGCACTGTATGAAACAGTGCACTAATGGACATTCCTTTAAGCTAGACAGGTTTCTAGCCAGAAAAGAAAAAAAATTCAGCCTGGCACATGTGTGTGTTGGGGGGTGGGGGCTAATGCTAAACGGTAAATGTCGTGCCAGCTTGCTAATTCAGTGACGGTGAACAGTTGGATAATATTATGTATGTAATATTCTGTGATACAGCGCGGTGGCTCAGTGGTTAGCACTGCTGCCCCCTGGAGTTTGCATGTTCTCTCCTTGTCTGCGTGGGTTTCCTCCCACAGTCCAAAGGCATGATGTTACTGGTGTTAGGTTAATTGGTCACTCTAAATTGGCCATAGGTGCGAATGTGAGTGTGAATGGTTGTGTGTCTGTGTTGGCCCTGCGACAGGCTGGCGAACTGTGCAAGGTGTAACCTGCCTCTCGCCCTATGTCAGCTGGAATAGGCTCCAGCCCCCCCATGACCCTAAACAGGATAAGCAGAAGAGAATGGATGAATGGATGGATATTCTGTAATAATGGTTGGTCCTACGGGTCATTGAAGGCACCTGAATCTGATTGGACCATGTGATTTCATAACGACAGGGAATGTGGATCCCTCTAGTCTATGTTATGATGCCCTGAGAATAAAATGTACGTTTACCTGCAGCTATTGTTGCTAAACATTCCTTAAGCAACACGTCAGTGTGTTATCCTTTTGAGTCTGCAAAGACAAGAAACACGACAAGCTCCAGGGAAGCCCGAAATTGTCCTCTTCCCCCTCTGTTTCACACCGGCCGCTCTTTTGCCCTGCAAAATGAAGCGTGAACAAAACTGTCACAAGATCGCATGTGCACGTTGTGAACGAATCTGGCCATGCCCGGTGGTGGATTGCAAATTGTGGTGAAATAATATTATAGTAAAGCGATCTCTTCAGTGGGGAAGAAATCAGCACGGCGTGTGCGGGGTGCGTGCCTGCTTGCTAATTGCCCAGCGCAAGACAATCTCAGCATGGCGCAGGGCTGGACAATCAAATGCTGTTTAGTTTAAAAAGCTATTTAAAGTTACCATATTTATCTCTTATTAGAAATAGTTGTTACAGAGCCACATTATTAAGTTTACTTTAGTTTTATGAATCCTCCATGTTGTAGAGAACAGTTATCAATAAAGGTTTGGTTAAAAATAGCTGCTTTGTATTTGAAGTGATTTTCCTGTGCCCAGGTTTCAGGACAGACGGTTTACGTCCAGCCGTATGGCGTGGAGGGGAATCAGAGGCATTGGACAGACTCAGTAAACATCTGGACAAAAAGGTAAAGCATGAGCCAATTTCAGCGTCCCATATTATATATTACATATTATATATTTGAAATTGGTTCTTCAGTGCTAAGTGGCAGTTGTTTTGTCGAACACTCTGGTGGTATACCAAAGCCTTCCCAAGCCAGCCAAGAGATACAGTCACTTCAGCATGTTCCAGTTGGGCATGCCTAAATTACCTCACCAAGAAGATATTTGGGAGGTATCTCTACCTCATCTAGCCTTTCAGTGCAGAGAGACAAATGGCATCTGAGCCCCTCTTGAATGAATGAGCTCCTCACCTTATCGCTGAGCATGAATGCAGGCAACCTTTGGAGGAATCACTTTTTATTGCTTTTATCCATAATGTTAATCTTTCAATCACTATCCACAGGTTAAGCTAGCAAAATAGATTTACCAGTAATTTGACAACTTTGACTTCAGGCTCTGTTCGCCATATGCACCCGTCTGCTAATCTCCCAGTCCTTTCACACCACTTGTTAACAAGACTGAGATACTCCTTCACTTAAGATAGCAACTCATCCTGAACCTGTAGTGGGCAATCCAACCTTTTCCAACTGAGGCTGAAGTACAGACATTCTGTACATAAGTTGAAGTACAGATACCTGTATTAATATAGTCTGGTAAAATTTGAAGTAGAGATTCAACTTCTTTACTCAAGTAAAACTGAATAAGTACAAGCAACAAGCAGCTCTTTGGAGGGCATTTCAGCCAGCTGTTCTTGTGCAATGCTAACTGACTCCAATACTATATTAATAAAATTATAATAGCACATGTGAATACAAACCTTATTTCAATCTAAATTCTAAGGAATGTACTCAGCCTGATGAATGTTCTGTAGAACATGAGCACTTTACCGCCATATCTAGATAAAGAATTTAAAGATGGCGGCGTGCACTGGCGCAGTGGCTGAGAGTTTTCATGGGTGAATCTGTGTTTTTGGTTGTACTGTTAGACCTGGGCACATTGCTGATTCAGTACTCCTGGCAGACACTCATTTACATTGGGACAACTCAATGGCTGGATGGGGGTGCTTTTCAGCCATCCCACCAGACTCCAGCCGAGATTGCCCGAGCCCCCATAAGAGTCCCCATGGATAGCCATTCCAGGATACAGGCGGAGGAAACACCACAGAGAACGCAAGCAGAAGCGAGCAGTCAGGCCAGTGTTCTTACTCGACTGAGGAGGAGCAAGCTGGTTACAAAGCTACACAACCAAGGCCTGAGCAACCAGCTGTGTCTCTGGACAAAGGACTTTCTCACTAACTGCCGGCAGACTGTAAGACTTGGCCCACGTCTCTCCCTCAGCACAGGAGTACCACAAAGTTGAACATGGTGTTTGTTTTGGACAAACTGTGGTTTTCACAGACGTCCAATAACAAAATACCACTCGGGTTCAGATCAGGCAGGCTATTCCTCCCAATCACACCCTTTCAGATCACTTTCACTGTCATTAGCCACATGAGCATTGAAATCTCCCAGTAGGATGATGGAGTCACTGGAGGGTGCACCCTCGAGCACCCTGCCCAGCGACTCCAAGAAGCGTTACTATGGACACTATGGACATCTGCTCCACAAATGTCATTTATTCTTCATTGACCTCTGAAGATGGAGCTATAAATGATGCACAATTATGTGGTTTTGGCTCTTTCATCTTTTTATGTTATATGCCCAGGTGATGGATACACCAATAGGACTGCTTGTTCTGTGTTACCAAGCATGTATTTTACTTTTTATTTATGCATTTTAAAACAACATTAATTAGTATCAACACTAATACAGCAGAACTACTAGTGAGGTACTACAACACAATAATATCTAAGTTGTCCATCAGATTGTTGAGTCCATTTCTTCCATCATTTTTCCAATTGGTCCGCTTTCAATCTCAGACCGAACCCTAATTTTTTCCGTCTTGTACATTTCCTCCATAATGTCTCTCCATTGATTCTGTTTCGGGGTGTCGCTACTCAGCCAGTTCCTTGACTTTTTTTGCAGTATCATCACCTTAAACGAATATATATCCTCCACGCTAATCACATTATCAGGCAACAGACCTAAATATAAAATCTGGGATTGGTTAGGAATCTTATACTGTATGTATAGGCCTATTCAAATGTCTTAATAATAGAGTCCCAAACGGGGGTGAACTTGTACACATGTCCAGAAAACATGAGTGATTGGCACCAATTTGGCCACAGCGCCTCCAACATTGTTGTGGGGTTTTTAAATACATCTGATTTGAGGAGTGATAATAAATCTTCCAGCTGAATTCTGTCCAGTTTGTAGAGCTAGTGGAAGTGTCCTATAGTGAACGAATCCAGTGCCAGTCATCCTCTGACAATACAACGTGTAGTTCAGCTTCCCACTATTGTTTTATATACTTTGCCGCCTCTCTGTGTTTATAATTTATAAGTTTCTAGTGGGGTATTTGCTAATATTTTAGGGAGCGGTCACCGGACACGTCTTCCTTACTACGCCATCACACCCAAAGTATGTTTTTAACATGTAAGGAGTAGAAAGAACAAATATTTCTGTAAAAATTTATGCAATCAAAGTAAAAAGTTGTCAGAAAAACATTCACATAATGTATAGACTCCAAAAATTCTACTTAAGTACAGTAACAAAGAATTTGTGCTTCATTACTGCCCGCCTCTGCTTGAAACTAACAAGACACCGTCATTCATGAAATGCAGATGTGAATCTAAAAAGACAAAACCTCACACCTTCCGTCTTAACATTTATCCTACTATTTGCCTCACTGCTGTTCGTACAGGGACTGAATGCCAGACAACATTCCCATTAATTCATACTTCCAAAGCAGTCCCCTTAGGACACCCTGGGGGTTGTGGTTGAATGCCTTCTCCAAGTCCACAAAACACTAGTAGACTGTTTGGACAAAGTCCCAAATTTAGGCAAGTATCTTTGACAGGGTAAAGCGCTGATCCAGTGTTCTGCATCCAGAACCATATTGCTCCTCTTATACCAGATTCATCTCTCCTGTGTCCTGGCATAGACCTTCCCAAGGAGGCTGGATTACACTTTCGGGGCCTCCTTCTTAAAAAGGGAAACCACTGCAGTTTGCCAATTTAAAGTCATTGTCCCTGACCTCCACACAAAGTTGCTGAGGGGGTGTTAATGAACAATATCAGCATTGTATTTCGAACTACATTGGTGACCTAGGTCCCAGTGACTGGCAAATTGCCCCCATTCTCCACAGACTCTGCTTCTTCTATGGAAGGCATGTAAGTGCTATTCAGGAGATGCTTGAAGAATTGATTCCACTACGGAACTATATCCCCAGTTGTGCACTTACCTGACAGTTTACTTGATGATTTGTCAGGATCTCTTTCAAGCCAAACAAAATTCTTCCTCCATGGTCTCAGGTCACACCAGAGTTTTTGCTGTGGCAACTATAAAAGCGCTCAGTTTGGCCCACTTGTGCCTGCTTTCAGAATCCCTCAAGCTAAACAAGTTCTATAGGATTATACGACTACTTCAGTTTAACAGCTGCCCTTACTGCCATCTAGGCTGGAGGTTCTTCCTGTATCAGGCAACAACAACCTAATGGCTGCAGCCCAGTCTAGCTACCTGCAATGGCAGTGCTGAACAACCCTGTTTTCCAAAAACATTGTTAGGCTGTGTAAAATTTGCATCTCCTTTGCTTTATTGTTTGACAAAGTTTCCATGGAGTGACACCCGCCAAACCAGTTAAGTATGAATCTTTTGGAATATGTGCAGAATGTGGTTTGGTATTTTCTTCTCAGAAAATTACATCATCTTGTTTAGTATTAATGTAGCCGCAGATGCACACCGGAAACCTGAAAACTCCACTGTTGCCATGTTTTGTGTACATACAGCACTCGTACCACTACCCGTCGTACACTATGGCATCGCGATTCGTCCTTTAGCAAATTCTAGCAACTTTTAAGACAGCCGACAGCGAGTTTTCTTACACAAAAGCGCCAGCCTCAATCACCAGATTACTCACAAATGTACTGGCCAGCATAGATGAAAACACACCTAGAACATGTAGAATTAATGTTCATACCTTCTGAATAAAATGCACCATCATTTTCTGTGGTTTACTGTGTTGGGTTTCCATTTTTGATTCGGCCTTTTGGAACAATGCTTCCACTTCCTTGTTGAATTTATCTCTGGTGGCTTTGGCTGCTTTCCACACCTGCTGTGCCACACTTGCAGCTTGTTCCTGCCAAATATTGTCAGTAGAGTCATTTTTGAATCGATGATGGTCTATTTTAGAGAATTCAATGAGGCCTTTGAATTGATGCGGCAGACCGGAGGCCATATCGCTGCTGACCACGCAATAGTGCAGTGGTGTACAAGTGAATGAGAGCGAATGCCTCGGGCATTGGCGGTCAGGCGGCAGAGCTCTAAATACATAGTTTTGACAGACATTTTTTAGCTATTTCAAACGCGTACATTGGGTGTTAACCCTCTCCCCCAGGCGTACGGTTTGTACACTGGAAAATTTTAATAATTGTGAATGATCCCCAAATTAAGTGGCATTTATATGGCATTCTTCTAGTTTTCATCTCACTCAAAGCTCTTTAGGCTACAAGCCACATTTACCTTCATATAATTAGATATTGTTTTTAGTTATTGGAAAAAAGATTATATTCTTGGACAGTGGATTCAGACAGTTTTAATTTGCTATAGATTTCATTTGGATAAATTTTACAAAAGTAACTTTTATCCAGCCTTCCTGGGTTGTAAAGAATATAACGAAGTACTTGTTGTCATAGTAACCGTAGGATCATAACCTTTAGGTTCAGCCTCAACTTTTATTTTTTGTTCATGTGATGGAACCTCGTCTTGATGATGATTATGATGATGGCAATGACCTCCTGACTGTATGTGTCTCCTTAGGTGTGGGTAACCAGCTTGGAGAACCCTCGTGTTAACACCTGCTCTCTCTATGCCAATCCTACGGGCCTCAGCCCCTACCTGCGCTTCGGGTGTTTGTCCTGTAGAGTTTTGTACTACAACCTCAGAGAGCTTTACATGAAGGTACTGTTTCATATATATAATAATAAATAAAATAAAAAAACATCAGACACTACTGAACACTTTTTGCTATGGAAATTTCCAACAATAGGTTTACTGTGGGGTAAGAAAAAAGACAACAGGGTGGGCTCAAATATCTTCATATTTACAGGCATAAAAAGTATTGAACTGACTTAAATTCATATTGGGTTTTATTTACTGCATTGGGAGAATTTCCAGCACGCAAACGAGTCTTTAAATTAAGTGACCTATAGTATGATAGAACAGATGTTTGGTGTGCATATTTGAGGTTTAAATCAATTCTTTAATAATACCATAAAACTGGTGGTGGGGTCTTGGCACAAGTGTGATTTGTATCTTGTTTGTGTTTCTTTCTGATCTTGTGTTTTTGTTTTGTTTTTTTTAACCACCCTCTCTCCATCAGGTTCGGAAACGCTGCAGTCCTCCTCTGTCCCTGTTTGGCCAGCTCTTATGGAGGGAATTCTTTTACACTGCAGCCACCAACAACCCAAGCTTTGATCACATGGATGGAAACCCCATCTGTGTCCAGGTGAACCTTTGCAGGGAGGAGATGTGTAAATGAGTCTTATTGGTCATCAGAACTTTTCTGTGGATATAATGCCAGAAACTGACATTTTACATAAAGCCAAAGAAAGGCTCAGATAAACAGTTGCATTTATCAGTTTTGGAACCAGGTATTCCAGTTAAATACAGCTGTGTATATATAAACACTGAAAAATTTGCTAACTTTGTTTGAATTATGTTTGTTTCCAGATCCCATGGGACCAGAACCCAGAAGCACTGGCCAAGTGGGCTGAGGGTCGGACTGGGTTCCCTTGGATCGACGCCATCATGACCCAGCTGAGACAAGAGGGCTGGATCCACCACCTGGCGCGGCACGCTGTGGCCTGCTTCCTCACCAGGGGAGACTTGTGGATCAGCTGGGAGAGTGGCATGAAGGTAGGTTGCACACGTTTAAACTGACTTTTTAAAGACAGTAACGGTGCTCCCTGAAGCCTGGATTACGGTTCTGTGTTCCTGCAGGTATTTGAGGAACTGCTGCTGGATGCAGACTGGAGTGTGAATGCTGGCAGTTGGATGTGGTTGTCCTGTAGTGCCTTCTTTCAGCAGTTCTTCCACTGCTACTGTCCTGTTGGTTTTGGAAGGAGAACTGACCCGTCAGGAGACTACATCAGGTATTTCCTAACATCGTGCTTATCACTTGCATATTAAACCCTGCAGGCTACATTTTCAGCTGAAGTCATGAGGCTGTTGTCCCTCACTGCCGAATTAATCCCCATAACATGACCAGTGACCAGGTCGACTCAAAAAGTAGGAATCTGGAAAAATGTTGACAAAGTTTATTTACAGAGCTCAGGGCAAACAGAATATACAAGTGTCTTCCAGCGGTACAGGAATTCTTGCTCCGGTCCTGAAGGAATCTGTAAGGTCTGTCCTTAAACTCTTCTCTCAAACTCCAGAGAATCTGGGCACAACAAACATAGTCGTGTAAGTGGAGCAAAACAATGGCAGACATGGCGCAGGAGCCAGCAACACTGTTATTCAGTCAACCATCCCACAAAGACTAATGGCAGCACACCAGCTTAAATAGTGGCCTTGACGAGATCAGGAGCAGGCTCATGCTAAGTGTGTGATCAGAGGGCAGAAACCTGAACCGGGCCCCGCCCCTGAACCACCAGAGAGGAGAGGGAAAATGACAACTGGTATAAGTACACGCACACACACATACTTAAGTTGGTAGTGTGTGTCCGTTGCAAAACGTTGGCTCTCACCTTATAGGGTACGTAGAGGCAGTTAGGTCGTCCATTTCGTCCTGCTGGTCGGAGTTAATTAGAGACGTGATCTCCCAGATTAATGATCTGATTACACAGGAAGCTGCAAGATGGTTAAAGCGTCTAAAGGAAGATGAAGCACCTCTTCGTGGGTTCAGTACAGGTCAAAGGGAGAATCTCCCCACATATGTGAAACAGTAGGACAGTAACAAAATCAAGCACATTACAGCTTGGTGTAATGTTCCCCACCCCATCCATCCGGCCATCCGTCCATTTTCTTCTGCTTTTCCGGGGCTGGGTCTCAGGGGCAATAGCCTAAGTATAGAAGCCCAGACCTCCTTCTCCCCAGCCACCTCCTCCAGCTCATCCGGGGGGACCCCAAAGCATTCCCAGGCCAGCCGAAAGATATAATCTCTCCAGTCTGTCCTGGGTCTGCCCGGGACACGCAGACCCAGGACACATACACAGACCTCGGGCATTAGACAAGATGTGGAGGAGAGACATTCCAGATATGGAACCTTTTTTTGACTGGGATAAAGTATGTGCTAATGTGATCTTAGCATCTTGAAATCCTGATCAAATACATTACAGCTTTATACATAGGGTATACCTAACTTCAAAGAAACGTCATCTTATTAGCGATCCTACATGTACTTTCTGTTCTTCCACAGATATTGGCAGTTTTTTCTCATATGTTTTGGGAGTGTACCGGGTGGCCGAATTTTGGAAGTTGGTCACCTCTAATTTATCTAAGATTTGTAAAGACACTGCAGGGCTAGGAGCCCGATTTTATACACCTGGGGCAATGAGACTGAAAACAAATGAATTCAAAGATTAAGATGTGTGTCCTAATACCATATAGTTCAAATAGTGCATTTTGCCCTGTTTCAATGCTGTAGTGCTTAAACAGTCAACGTGATGGGAGAGTTTGTCATTGGGCAGGAATTTGATAAATGGGGGGGGGGGGGCAACATTAAATGCTTTCCGTCCGAGTGTGATGTTCTCAGTTAAAAAAAAGCAAACATCTTGTCATATCAAGATAAACTGCAGTCACTCTGATGATTCAGATGTTTACAAGGAAACAGCAGCAGGTCCAGTTTTAACTATTAATACCAGAAATTGTGAAAAGGATTAAATGGCTGTAAACTCAGGACGGCATGTTTAGGCTCAGCTATGGCCTGACTCAAAGGGATTTGTAATGTAAGAAACATACTCCATTAAAGTTCACATTATGTGCTTTTGAATTCTCCACAGGCATTACATCCCCATCCTTAAGGACTATCCAAACCGGTACATCTACGAGCCCTGGAACGCCCCCGAGTCGCTCCAGAAGGCAGCCAACTGCGTGGTGGGAGTGGATTACCCCAAACCCATGATCAATCACGCAGAAAGTAGCAGGCTCAACATCGAGAGGATGAAACAAGTTTACCAGCAGCTTTCCCATTACAGAGGACTCAGTAAGTTATCTCACCCTTACTCAGTGGGCAAAGTGGGGCAATTCCTGCACGCAGAGATTGGTATTTGGAAAATTAAATTGAAAGGATGATTTTATTTATCATTATTAATATTAACAGCAATGATATTTTGTTAGACTCCTCAATTAATCAAATTTCTGTAATTTAGCAATGAGCCACTAATTAGAAAAACATTATACTGAAATAAAACCGAGTTTCCTGCCTTTTAGAGGTGGACAATATAGCTTCAAAATCCTATCATGATATTTCAAGAAAATCTGGTGGGGAGGGAGGCTGAGCTAGTGCAGCAGGTTGAGAGATACCAGCTCGACACAGTTAGGCTCACCTAAACACAGCTGACTGTTGTTGGCACTTGTGCAGGATAACAGTTCAGAGTACCCAGAATTCAGTGCGCTCCATCTGTGACTCCGCAGCTCGGCAGTCCTGTTGGGAGACAACGGTCACGTCCCTCGTCTCGTGTATTCTGTTCCTCGTCTTGCTTCAAGTCTACATTTGTGCCGTGTTTGGTCACTTCCTGTTTTATTTTGACAGTCCCGTGTTTATTGTGTGTAATTGCAATTATTTTGTGGGAGAAAAACTTCCTATTCTGAAAAGAGACCAAAACTGATTGCAGGTTCTATCATGTGATATCATTCATAAGAGATGTTTGACAGATTATAGGTCCACAATCTAAATGCCAGCAATTATTTTTTTGGCAAATTCTGGCACAAGACTGGCTTTTCAGATGACAAATTGCTCCGTTGCCACTGTGTACAGTGTGGTGGCAGGTTCATTTTGCGTACACGCAGTGCAGAAAAAGAGTACGCTTTGAAAAAATGATGACCTTAATGTGCTGGAAAATCTTGAAAATGGATCTTGCTTGAATTCGATCCTGTATGAACCCTGTAATTTTCATTTGTAACACCCCTTCAAATTGGATTTTGCAGGTCAGAAAGTTTGAGCAGCCCCACCAGCACCAATCCAAAACGGCTGCAGTGCTTCTGTGCTGCTAGTGCTACTGATGTGTTTCTGTGACTCACTAAAAAAGTCACATGCAGAGCTCTGACCAGGCTCCGTGAACATGCTGCGTCAGTGGTTTTATCGTGATGCATGAATGGCTTTACAGCCTTTGGATGTAATCAGTGATGCAACAACAACATGGTGGTGAGCCAAGAAATTACAATCAAACAAAAATTTGTTACAGTTTAACACGTAGTCATTTTTAATCCAAAATGTTTCTCAAAATAAATGACACATTTTTGTATAAAACTTATTAAAAGTCTTCAGATCTTGAAAAGAAGGACTGGACTTTGTTTAGGTTTTTGAAGTTTCAGTTCTGGAACATCTGGTGAGGAAGCCACATGCAGATCTGTGTCACCTGCCTCGATGGTGACAGCATGAAGAAAAGTTGTGGAACCAAAACTATTAAAATGAAACCTGAACTTTTCCTTTTTAAAAAAAAATGTATTTAATGCCTGCTTTAATTCAAAATATGCTGTGAAAACAAGTATAACACATTTCTACATCTAGGAATAAAGACAAACGAATGATTCATTTCCAAATATATTTACAGCTCTTTAGTAAGACATTAAAGTTAAACTATCCAGTTATGAAGCTTAACTTTAATCTCAGCCAAACAAAAGAAGAAATGAAACACTGAAATAAACCAAACATTAGCTGTTAGCTTGTGTTTGGGCGTTTTGTCCTTGGGATGAACCCGTTTTTGTCTGAAGGAGTTGCACTAGTGTTATGGTTGAAGGAAGAGAGTTCCTCTTTCGGCTACATAAGGAATGACGATGTTGTTTCGTCTGTTATTCAGAATGATGAAACAGTTCAACACATGACCCTCCCCCAGATGTTTGGGGGAGGGCAGCACGGTGGAATGGTGGTTAGCACTGCTGCCCCCCAGCAAGAAAGTCCTAGTTTTGATTCCACCTTGGCCGGGGGTCTCTCTGTGTGGATTATGCATGTTCTCCCCGTGTTTGTGTGGGTTTTCTCCGGGTACTCCAGTTTCCTCCCACAGTCCAAGGAAGTGGGGTTAGGTTCATTGGTGATTCCAAATTAGCCATCGGTGTGAATGTGAGTGTGAATGAATCCTGCGACAGGCTGGCGACCTGTACAGGTGTACCCTGCCTCTCGCCCTGTGTCAGCTGGGATAGGCTCCAGCCCCCCCGCGACCCTGAACAGGATAAGTGGAATAGAATGGATATTTGGGGTAATATAAAAAGGTTTAACCTTTAACATGAGAATTACCATTGCACTTAAAAAGTGTGTGTGTGTGTGTGTGTGTGTGTGTGTGTGTGTGTGTGTGTGTGTGTGTGTGTGTGTGTGTGTGTGTGTGTGTGTGTGTGTGTGTGTGTGTGTGTGTGTGTGTGTGTGTGTGTGTGTGTGTGTGTTAGGTCTCCTTGCATCTGTACCGACAATCCAGGAGGAAGCAGAGCCACCAATGACTGATGAGTCCCAGACCAGCAGTGGCCCAGGTCAGAGGATATAACCAAGATTCATCTTCTCTATTAAAATGAGAATGTTCACAAATAATATTTGCACTGCTTGCTGATTATTGTTTATTCTTTTCTTAGATTCTCCTCTGAGAGTTCCTGCTGACAGAGAGGCAGCTGGCTGCTCTGAAGCTCCTGATTCTTTCACAGTCTGCACATCGTCCACATCAGTCCAGCATCCGGAGCAGGCGGACCAGGCTCCCTGTGTCTCCTCAGGCTCCCACACTGAGCCCAGTCATCCTCCCTCCTTTTCCTCAACGCTGGCCCTCAGCTTATCGAAATCCAAACTGTCTTCCCCGTCCTCTTCTTGTCCCTGTCCATCGACGACCCTGACTCAATCATCATCATTGGGACCAAAGAGAAAAGGCCTTAACCGCAAGGTGCGGCGTGGCCATAGGCAGCGAGGGCGACAGTACTGCACTCTAGCAGCTCGGGAGAGGGAGGCAACTGGAGGAGAGGAGAAGATGGAGGAGGAGGAGGACATGGAGCAGAATAAGGAAAGAATGGAGGACAATGATGAGACTTCTGGAGAAACAGCAAGACAGCTGCAGTGATAAAAGGTGAAACATTCAGTGTCTGCATTTAAGTTAAGTCAAGTTGTCTGCTGAAAAGTCCTGTATCCCTTTTTTCATATACACTGCGAGGCCCACGGGCATGTCATTGGACCCCCTTTAGCTGTGAGGACAGCGTGCATTTACTGTAGTATCATTTTGCATCTCTTTCCATTCAGAGTTTCATACACGTCTTTTGCCAAAATTTTGTATTGACGATGGGAGAGTCAGACACAGCATCACATGGGATTTGCTCACAGCACAAAGACAATTCCATGTGTGAAAATTATATCTGATGACCAACTAACTCTGAGCCAACTCTCAGTTTGATCCTGATGAAATCTGGCATCATCAGCTTGGAATACGCCCATTACAAACAGCCGTTATTGCCCCACAGAGGGGACATTTGGGTGTAACTGCAGCCTCAGATATAAATAGAAATAAAAAAATTTACATTGTTGAAAAAAGAATATATATATGGAGTCATAGTGCAGTGTAACATCCTTTTAGAATACTGCTTTTTATGGGGCTATATACTTAAATTTGCAGGACTTTGGTCAACTTTGTTGTTTTAAATGTGATATATAAATAAACATTGCACACCCCTGAATTAGACAGTGAAGAAACATTCAGTGCATCATGGAAAGCCTGAAGGAAGGTCCGGGCAATGCTGAAACATATGAAGGGATGCGGTAAGTCTGCTGTGTGTAGACAAAACATGGCGTCTGCAGAGGATTTCAGCTTTCTGGGCCATTGCCGAAAGTTGACAAAGTCAGGAAAAAGTTGCTAAATTTGTAACTTGTACCTTTTTGTAAAAAACAAAAGTCACTAAGTTGGCAACACTGAGCTCCTGGGAGTTTATATTTAATAGGAATCTTTAAATTGTCATTTGTCCTCCTCTTTCCAACGTCTTCCCCCTCACTTTAACGCTGGTTGCCAAACGTGAACAGGGCTCTCGCCAGATCACACGTGCATTGTGAATGGAACTGGCCGTCCTGGTGGTAGATTGTGGTGAAATAATACTAGAGTGCAGAAATCAGTCTGGTATCAGCGACAGGGTGGAGTGTGCTGGGCGCACGCCTGCTTGCTAATTGCAGTCAAAGCGAAGATTTCCAACCAGTCGGTCATAAGTGGACGCCGGAGGTCAGTGAAGCTCTGCAGGATTGTTTTGAGTCAACTGATTGGAAATTACTTACTGACTTACGGGGTCTGATGATGGGACAGTGGATCGTGTTACTGACTTGCTCTGCTTCACCTGGGGGCTGTTCCACCTTTGCTGTTGGGACACCTCGCGGCTTTTCTGTGGATGAGGGACGTGCTGCGCTGCAGAGGTTGCGGCGGGGGAAGTCTGCTGGTCCTGGTGGAGTAGCATCTGGGCTTCTCACGGAGTCTGATGTGCCTCTTCAGACTTCATTCAATCAGAGTCTTCGCACTGGACAAGTCCCTGTCCGGTGGACATTGTCATGCTTTGTGCCGGTTCCTAAAGTGGGGAGACCGGCAGGGGTCAAGGGGTCTGTTGTCTTTGATTTATCTTTTAGATATAAAACAATTGTAAGCAGATTCGTCTATTTTTCTTTTTCTTTCTTTTTTTTTTTTACTGTGTACAGCATGAAGTAATAATTCTGACCAGTTTTATTTTGGTGCATTTTTAACCAACTGTTTATTTCATGTTCATTACATCCTACTTTCCCAAGAGTTTTAAAATATGTTTCCTTCTTTGTTTTGTCTTCAGGCGGAGAGCAAGAGAGGAATGTATAAAAATCCATCAGGGACACCTGGACACATCGAGACATACGAGGAACAATGTTCTGAATACGTGGACAGTATAACTACACAGAGCAGCATGCACACAACCCAAGTGAAAACTGTACAAACGCATTTACATTATACTTCAGGAAAAATACTAAAAAAAACCCCAAAACTGTCTAGATGAGCATTTCTATAAGATCCTTGACCAAAAGTGGTTACAGAATCAGGACTTTCATTTCCTTCAGAAGTTCCTAAGTATAGATGAGTAAAGTGTAGAGCAGTTCCACCTCAGAGACGTACACGGTGAATAAGAAGCAACTTCAATCTTTGCACTGAAGCCATACAACACGTGCAGGTAGTTACCTGCTCCTTCGTCTCTTAGGATCGATCCTGTTTCTGCATGAGACTCTCTGCTCTGGGTTAAATGATTTTCGTACAGCAGCCTGGTCACTACGCTTTACAAGGTTTTATGAGTGATGATCTGAATCGCTGACTGTAACTGAAGATGAGGGACGGTTCACTGCTTCATCTCACTGCACAATTAAAGCTAAAGTATGGTGGGGAAGTGTTCTGCTATACAAGTCCAAATCCGACATAGCCCAGCCATCCTGACAATTGACAAAGCAGCAGCCGACAATCTGTTCGCTTGACTTACGGTGGAGAATCAGTTCCAGTTAAGAAGTTGTAGCAAACTGTAGGCGATGCCTCTGTGCTCCTCACTTCTTTGCTGGCCTGATTCTTGACAGTTGCTCATTGTAAAAAAATTTCTTTCTCCAGGCATTTTCATGAAACACGGGCAGGTCTGTTTTAGCCCGTTTGTCTTCTGGGTTTAGAATAGGATTACATACACAGTCTGTGGTCAGAAACTGCTTATTCTGGGACTTCATCTTCAATTGATGCAGGAGGCATCAACACGATAGAAGCGTCAGACAGATTTTACTGACTCGACGTTCAGCCCAATATTCCCCTGAAAGGTGCGTGGATTTAAAATGGACAATATCTTATTGGCTTTATTTTGTTCACTGTTTAAATTTATAATTTGAACCCTTTTATAAAAAAAACCCCATCTTTTCTCATCAAAAACTTAACATTAAGCCATATAACATGTATTTTCTTTGCAAAAAGGCATGAAAAAAAAAAAGTGGAGCAATTTAAGTTGATGTACCCCGTAGTTTTTTTAAAATAATATTATACATTTAAGCCATGTATATATTTATATTACGCATAAATTTTTATTTTAATTCAGAAAACTTTATGATTCAGCCAGAGGACCACCAACCAGGCCCAATACACTCAGTTTACTATCTTATGACAAAAGCCCCATAAAAGCTACACATTTAAGAATCTTTCATTTAGTCCATGAAAAGTCGACAAATTATGGCACAAAACTGTCTCTGAGCTCATTGTGACTTCTGCTTGATTTGAACAAGACTTAAAAAAACAAATTAGTCACGTCTGATGAAGAAAAGCACCAAGTCTTTTTTTTTTTAATGTTGATCACAAAATCATCTGATTTTTTTTTCCTTCGCGTTAGTCTGATTCCAGCAATCGGCTTCAGTGTGAAGACACTAATTTTATTGAAACACTGAAACATTTGTTTTATTGAAACACAACTCAGGTGAAGAAAGCTCATATAAAGGAGTACTTGTTGGAACATTTTTATTAAAATGCCTAATATGAATGTTTACTGATATATCTGATATTTTTGCTAGTAGCCATGCTAATTAGAGAATTAGGTAAGATTTTTATAGTCACTGAAAGCTCAGTTTTTTTTGGTGGTTTGCTCTCTGGAAGTATGGCAGATTGCTGTTTGAATGTGACATTGGATCCTGTAGATGTGGAACAGAGGGGTGACAGGGATGGAGGAAAGACATTTAACTATCTGGCAACCTTAACATATCACGCTTTTAAATCCTTTCTTTTCATATGTAAATGATTGTGATCTATATAAAGTAGAACTGCAATGCTTTGGTCTGAATTCCTCGTTATTGTAGCTCCACAGACCCCCGAGACATTTCACGCCTCGCCCCCCTCCAGGTGTGTTCCACGCCATTTTTGTAGTTTGAAAGCAGTGATATGATTATCTCCAGGCAGAGAAGCAGGCACTTCGAAGAGGCTCTGATGCTGGGGGGCGATGGAAGGAATACACCCAACAGCCGAACATTTTGACTTGTCTTTGGCGTAACTGACCTTCGACAACAAAAGAAAAAAATGGCGGATTCACAAAATTGGTTAGCTGGAAGTCCATGAACTTGTTTAGCAGAGCCAAAAAGAATATAAAGATATCTACACAGCACCGAGAAAATAAAAAAATAAAATTCTCTGCAATCCTAGACACTGAAATGTCCCCCTTAAGATCCTGCTTGTGTGAGGAAATGAATGTTTTGTTGTTCTCCTCACATATTTATCAGTTTGTATATAAAATATCCAATACCATAATCTGTCTGTGTTGCTAAAGAGACTGTTATTCACAAAGGCTCATACCCAGCGTGTTCACTAGAGGGCAGCAGCAGATCCAGCAGTTCGTGAACTGTTGCGATTCCACAGCTTGTTTTTACTCTTAACCTGGAGGTATTCAAACAGTAATCAAGTAAAACCTCCAGTCATTGCCTTGTTTCATTCAAACAAACATTAAAAAAGGCAAAAACAATACAAACTACTTTTTAAATTAATAGTTTTAGCTTAATCCCTGTCTTTCACCAGCAAAATGTAACTCAATCTGGATAAAAAGGTTACAAATAAGTCAAGTGACACATTTAAACAGCCTCAGATAAATATTTTCACTCTTGATTCACTTTCTGCTGATTCTTTATTATTAAATAGAATGCTACAACATACAGAAATACTACATTCATCATTGTCCTAGGTGACAACTTTAAATGTCTTAGAATCCCCAAAACAATCTAATTTCATGTGAGACAAAGAAAAGCATAAAGCATGCTAACTTTGCCAAAAGAAATGCTAGGAAATGTTATGGAAAAAAACCCACATTCAAATCTTATAGCTAGACAGATCGTGTTTACAGGCAAAATGTTTTTTCTTTCTTTTTTTTCTTAAAATCATTCAGTGGCTACTGCAGATATAACTTTAGGATGGCATCAATGCGGGAGCTACTTTTCATGAATAGATCAATCCTTCATGTCTAACAAATCCTAGTAAACAGTCAAAAATATAATTATCCAAGGTGGCATCTTTGATGTTGTTTACATGTTCTGTGTTCATCATCATATTCACTAATTCTTCAAATTTCAAAGAAGCAAGAAATTGAAAAAAAACTGTTGCTGATTAAATGTTACATTTAGCACTGAGACTGTAAAAGTGAGTTACTTTCAGTATTTTTCTTGAATATATAGACAAAGCCATTCAGCACAGCACAATTTACAACTGATTGCCACGTGTGACAAACAAAAGTGTCAAATTATCACATATGAGAAGCAAGGAATAACATATTTAGCATTTCTGCTATTTAAAAAAATAATTAAAAGAATTATTTAATCATGAAAATAGTGAATTTTCAGGCCGCTCAAGACTTGCAGTTAAAATTGAGTAAATAAATCAGTTTATTCATTTATTTCAAACCAAAATTAGAACAAAGAAAATACAAAAGTGTGTTTCTGTGTGTTTTTAACACTAATTACCAAGACTAAAACAGTAAAACCATATTAGCAGCTGGACCCCCCCAACCCCACCCGTTTTTCCTGGATGAATTTCCCTGCAGGAGCGACACTGTTGGAGTTCATGACACGTGTGACCTGATAGTACGTGATAGTACCTTCCTGTACGCAGCATTAGTGCGGCGCATATGCTGGTGTTTGTCTCCACGTTCGACCTGCTGACAGCATGATGTTATGTGGGGCCCAAAATTGTTCCGACATGAACTACATGCCTATTTATTTGTTTTGTATTGTAAAAAATGTTTATTTTCATTAAAATTCATGGAAAGTTGTCACTGAAATATGCTTTATTAATTTATTAATTATTAATTTGAAGCGCCAGGTGGTGGTAATGTTTGAAGAATCCAATGTAGAACATTTGCACTTTTATTTAAGTAAAGGTTTATTTTTACAGAATGTACATGTACTGTAGTATTACTACATTTATATAAGTATAGGGTTTAGGATAGGATACTTTTTCCACAACTGTAAAAAGTTGATAATCAGCATTTGATCAGAGCATTTCATATATAACTAGACATAACTAAGAACGTGATAAGGAAACTATAACAACCCAAGAATCTAAACTGTACGCAAACAAGAACACAAGAATTTCAACAACAGAACTTCTGAACATCAAAACTTAAGAACACCAGGCATATCCAGACATGTTTTTATACTTGTTCACATTCTGGAAAATTCAGTTTACTCAGGTGATTGTGAAAACAATTTTCCTTTTTCTCAGGGATCATTATGGAGATTTTAAATCATAAAATGTATGTGATGCTGTACAACAACAATCGGACAGGAGTACAGAGGTTTTAGAACTTTGAATCCTCTGGTCTTAAAGATTTATTATATCTTATATCTGCTGATGGCAAATTCGATAAATTTTATATTCCAAATTGTAAACAAATACAGTTTGAAACAGCTCTTATGATGCAGTTCGGTTTAATGCATTAACCTAAACTGTCCATCAAAGTGTCCAATCACATTAGGCACCATCCAAAAAGTCAAAAATGAATTGCAATCCACCCTTTTCCCGGCTGAGGACCATGGCCTCAGACTTAGAGGTGCTGATTCTCATGCCAGCCGCTTCACACTCGGCTGCGAACCGTTCCACTGCGAGCTGGAGGCCACCACTTGACGACGCCAACAGGACCGCGTCATCCGCAAAAAGCAGAGACGAGACCCAGAGGCCACCAAGGGAGAAGCCTTCTGCCATCTGGCTACGCCTAGAAATTCTGTCCATAAAAATTATGAACAGAATCAGTGACAAAGGGCAGCCCTGACAGAGTCCAACACCCACAGGAAACGAGTCTGACTTA
>VUQJ01042543.1:0-13458 GCA_015108635.1 Andinoacara biseriatus
CAGATTCAAAAGGTTTTACATCTGAACTTCTATATTCATTAAAAAAAATTACAACAAACATGTAAGAAGAACATGTAAGTGCAAGACTTGCACATCATTAAAAATAGTATAAATTTGAAAGGAAAATTGATATATCAAATGATAATATATTACTTAGGATACAATACTAATTTAATTTTACCTTACAAGAGCATCTGGCCCTCACATTGTCTGCAGAGAAAAAATCTTGGACAAATGTAGCTGATGAGCCCTTCTTTAAAGTAATATCAATGAATTATGTCTTCATTAATTACCTAAAAACAGAAATCATCAGAATTTGTGGACATTAGCTCACAGATGACACTAGGCATCCTTTATATATTCTATTAAAGCAAAGGAAGTAAAAAATGACTGAATCAAACATCGGCATTTCTTCACAGTGCATCTGAATAGAAACAGTCAACATTTCAGTGAAGAGCTTCAAGTAATACATTTACTATGACCACACACCGGAGAGAAGAGAAGAAAAAAGAAAAAGACAAATTGAGTTGTGATGAAATGATAAACGCAAACACCTGGGCAAACCTTTTTACCTGTTTGCTGTTTTGGGGGGACTTTGAATGAATACTGAGACCGACACTGAAAGACACATTACTAGTCATGCATTGAATATATTTTAGATTATTAATTACAATATTTATAGTATGCATACCTGTATGCATACCTGTATAAAAGTAAACCTTTCTGACTGAAAAAACTCCCTGTAGAAAGGGAAGTGTCAGCTGCAGAGAACCAGAGCGTCCACCAAGTTGCACAGGGACTGGGTGGCATTGTTGCCTTCCAGCCTTCCAGACTGACTGCAAAATGAGACAGGTACTTTCTTTTTCGCCCCCCTGCCATGAAGAACATCTGACTGAAGCACATCATGAATGCATTAAGTTCAGTAAAGGATTTGTAGAGCGCACTCCCAATCAAATTCCTGATGTGTGCCATGCAGGTTACGTGAATCGACTGTTAAACAAGGACTTCAAAGCTACCGGTCTGCTTTCAGCATGTAGGCTGCATTGTCTGTATCAAATACAATGACATTTTCGTTGGCAATGTCATACTCTTAAAGTGTTTTAACAACTGACATTGAAGCTGTGGAGCGGCTACATACATCCAAGAAAACGGTGTCAGCAAGATATGCTTGAATTCTTCCCGTCATCTTTTTCCAGAGGTGCAATTAAGATGTTGAGTACACACCTCCCCTCAGTATCTGGTGTCTGCCACCATTTAGGAGCTTTTCAGACAGAAAGTGCTTCACCTAAGGGTGGCCAGACTTTGGAGGGACAATGTTGAGTCTGGTGCACAAGCAGACCAGCCTTCACAAGTCTGCAGAGATAATATAATGGCTTATTTCATAACGATAAAATATATATTGTGAGCCTCAACGCAAAGTCAGTGAAAATATCTTCTGACACAATAAAAACATTACATCAGACCTGCATCATACATACAACCCATCGTGCATCAGAACACAAGACAACATTATTACAAGACGGCACATTAACGAAGAACAACTTAGTAACTGCAGTTTCTTTGCATTAACACACACACACACACACACACACACACACACTAAACTTAAAGAAAACAACTGTTCCCTTCTGGCTGTTCTATTTTTCTAGATGTTGAGGAGGGAGCTAGTTAGCTAAAACATTGATTAGCAGAAAATCACTTGTGCACACTGTAAAGTTGTTAAGGATGACAAAAACAGATCAATGGGACTCTCGCATTGACTCGGTGTGTATCCCAGTCATAATTTAACATTAACATATAATTTCATTGTAATTAATTTGTATGTGTTAGCATTAGCGAAACCGGAACAAACTTGCTAGTTATAGTAACAGTTTCTTACTTTGCTTCATTCTGTTCCTGCCGCCGTCATTCTAGCTTGAAGTTTGGTCATTGTTGTTCTTGCAGTGTGTGCTGATGTTTAAGTCCCTCTAGATCGTCGTTTACGGTGGATTTCCTTCAGTGGTCAAGTATTTTATTGCAGGTGGTGCTAAATAATTTCCCCCACCGTCAGGGAGCACAGAGGGACACTGCTTTGCCCGGTTCTTTGCACTAATGAGAGATGGCAGATGCAAGTTTTTGGCCATTATCAATCATTGGCTATGCTGGCATCCAGCGTGCGTGACAGCAGAGCAGTGGCTGTGGATAGGAAAAACTGCCACCAGGAGGTGTAAATGAATTCTACTTTTACATCAAGTGTTTTCTGTCCTTTTTCTTTTCTTTTCTTTTTTTTATTTGTTGCACAAATTATGTGATAAATTAGAAAATCTACAGCATCATAAAAAAAATGCAGTAAATTTCCACGATCATGGAATTGCAAAAAACTGGAGGACCGGATTATGTGGCTAAAGCTTAATTTAAACTTTGGTGTTGAATTTAAGTAAAGCTCATGACGTAGTTTATGCCAATGTTGTTGACGGCATTTATACCTGGGCTGGTGTACTCGCATTCCTCTGCAGTTTTACTGCCAGAACACTAGTTGGCGGTGTGATTTATCCCTTAAACTATTCTCTTCCAGTTGATTTGAAGAATGGAAGAAGAAGAAGAAGTAGCCTAAACTGTGTAGAAGGTACTGAAAGAGACAGTCACAGTTGCTGTGGGCTGTATCGTCATTATGTGTAAGGAAGGTGTATGTCAAGTGACGCACAGGCTATGTTGTAGGGTTTCAGATTGGTTTGTGGTTATAATCTCTATTCTAACCACAAACACAATGTAAGCATAGATTTAATTCTAAATCCCAGTAACACAGGGACAGACAGCCACGCACTCTTACATCCACATGTATAACCAATTTTGAATTGAAAGTAAATGACCTAATTAGCATCCTCTGGACTGTGGTTGGATATGGAGGAGACCCATGCAGGCGCAGGGAGAACATGCATACATGAATCAAAGATGAATCAGAAATCTAGGAGCAGTGCTAACTCCTGCACTGCTCTTCTGCAAGACTATTAGGAGCTTGTTTGTTTGATCTCCACTAACTGGTAACATTAAAGTTGCAAGCTAAGGCACAAATTTCTGAGCATTCCAAAAAGTAAGCAGTAGCCTCATCCTTGATACAAATTAGTCAACAAATATTATGATGCTGCTCTGATGCCATTATGTGAACTGAAGGCTCAAGTATCTGTGGCAGCTGAAGAACATTTTACCTACAAACAGTGTGCATCATACCGACTAGTCCTAATTACTACTATGCCATACTGTACTACAGTACTGTCCTGTATTTATTTAATGATCCTCTATGAAAAGCACTTGACAACAGTAGGAAGGAAGAACTCCTACTTAACAGGAAGAATCCTCCACCAGAACCAGGTTCAGGTAAGAGCAGCCATCTATCATGACTGGTTAGGGGCTGAGGTGATAAAAACAATACAAAAGTAAACAAGAAAAAGGAAATGAGAGCACAGAGAGACAAATACAAAATAATAAAAATACTACTACTACTACTAATAATACAAATACTTGTTATTGTAGCTCCACAGACCGCTCTGTTACACCTGTTCTGAGTCTTAGAGCAGCTGGTTTTGGTGCGGTCTCTTTAAATGTGAATGAGACATTTCAGGCTCCGCCTCCCTCCAGGTCGCAGAGCGTTCCGCTTCACCCCGTTCGGCCATTTTGGTAGTTTGATAGCAGCGATACGATTAGCTACCGGCAGAGACACAAGGAGGACTTTCCCCACTGATGTGAGGACATTTCTGAGAAAAATAAAATTGTAACCAGGTACTTCGAAGAGGCTCTGATGCCGGGGGGGCGATGTAAGTAATCGTGTGGGTTAATACACCAACAACCGAACATTCTGACTTACCTACATGCAATTTCGGCATAACTGAACTGGACTGCAAAATTCCTGCTGGGAAAAAAATGGGGGATTCACGAGATTGGTTAGCAGGAAGTCCATAAGCTTGTTTAGCAGTTCCACAGCAAATACTGTGACGAAACAGATAAGAAAACATAACAGAGAAAACTGAACAGACTGAAAATTATGACCCAAAAAGAGGATAAAGATATCTACGCAGCACCGGGAGAGAATACATTTATATTTCCTGCACACACTCAAAGTACACAACAAAATGTATTTTGCATGTTATGTCACTTTACGTTTCGATGGAAGAATCGGATTTAGTAAATAAATAATTTGAAATTAGTCATGATACCACAAACTAAGGGTTGCATTCATTTTGTAATGGGCCTGTGGACTGCTGGTGTGTACAGTGTTTCAGTCTCCAGGGTGAAATTATTACAGTGATCCCATGTAGACGTCAGAATAATGACTCCATAAAGCTCATGGTATTGAAATAATTGTAGGATTCAGCTCTGATATGTATGGGACTACAATTGCTGACCATGTTTGGGGGGAAAGGGGGACAATCTAGGACTCGTCGCACTGTTATTTGTTTGTCAAAAGCATCTTCATCTTTCCATGTCAGGCACAGGTTTTGCATGAGAAAATGTCACATTAATGGTGCATAATAAACCATCTTTACCCAGTCTGGTCAGGGCCAATGCAACAGTCATCCACGCAGTTGTTGTTCCACTGCTGGAGGTGGCCCTTGACTTGGCAGCAGATAAAAAGTCATGTTTTTACTTCCCCCACAGTCTGGGATTAATTAAAATTCATGGAAGCTGCACCAGTTTCTCTTCATAATTTATCCATAACCCAAGACACTAAATAATAATAATAATCCTGCTTTAAGGAGGTCTAACTTTGAAAAATTCATGATAGATTAGTTAAATGTCTGTTTGCGTCGTATTTCAAAGCTCAAGGCACTCTTGTGCACTTTGGCCGAACCCACAATTCATTGAGAATTCATTTCAGCTTCTGTGTTGGCACCAATTATTCGCTGTGTGCATGTGGATTTACTCAATGTGTTTGGGGGGTTTGTTCATTTTATTTTGAGGGGGTGGGTGTCCTTGTTTGAAGTTGGGATTGACCCAGCAATTAAAGCAACAAACATTCTCCGTGTGGACAATGTGAGAGTTAAATTAAAGAAAAGGTCACCCTCTTAAAATGGTTTTGGTCAAATAAAGGCCAACTCACTGCTTGAGTTTAAAACAGTGAAATCACAATCTCTCTGCACTTTTCTGCAGTCAGCTGTGATTCCATCCACTACAGCCTACAGTGCATAAACAGCTTAACGTGAATGTCTGGATAGGCTTCTGACAATAGTCCCTTTGTGGAGATAAACACAGGCTGCATATTCACAATAGTATTTTGCCCATGACTAATAACACAATCATATGAAGTGCCAAAGCTGAAGGTGACAGAAGCAGCAGCCGAGCACAGACAAATAAAGCTTTCGGGCTCCTTTGCATGTCAGCTGGGGTCGTGAGTAGTGAGGGTGCAAAGTTTTTGCTGCAGCCTCAGCACTCTGAGTTCTTCCAGCAGCGGAGATTTGACGGGGAGGCCCACCCAAGCCCCGCTGGGCTGTTTGTTAGTGTAAGGCATCTGCTCTGTTTGTCAGAGAGATGCCCCTGGCACTGCACCCGCCTTCTCTGCCAACAGTACACTGCAGCGTGGCAGCAGGTCACCTCTGCTGGGCCCACGACATCCAACTGCACTGAGATGCTGAAAGAGGACAACAGAAAGACAAGGAAAGTTATAGTTGCTAATTAACCCCATAAAGCCTGTTTTATATATTTTTTCTAATTTATACCTTAATAAAAAGCATCCCTAAATTTAGGAACACAAAAATGAACAGCCCCAGTGGATCACAGACACAAATACAGGCAAATACATATATGCCCGCATGTAATAGAAAATATTTCAACTTTGCAGCTGAAGAAGCAGAAGGATGAACTCATCGTTTTGTGAGTGCTATGATTCAACGTTGCTTTTATACAGAGAAAGAACAATACATGGAAATGGCTTGGAGAAAGGTAAGCTGTAGGAATGAAAATATTTTTAGTCATACATCCAGATACTTCTCTTCCTTCTGCCGCCAGCGAACATCAACTGAGAAAAACAAACACTCAGGGACTGGATAAATAACGGGAGGCCAAACACCACTTTACCCAACTTAGAAATCATTAACTTCTGGAGGTGAACTGGATCCTGAAGTGTGTGCACCAAATACAACAAAAACAAAACAGCTACATCAATTTTAGTCACAGCTGTACTACAAACCAGCCTCCTCAGTGAACGCACCAAACCTGCAGAGGGAAAACTGCTGTTTTTGTAACAGACATGGACGGCTAACTGTACTGCTAACTGCACTGCTAACTGTACTGCTAACTGTACTGCTAACTGTACAGCTAACTGTACTGCTAACTGTACTGCTAACTGTACAGCTAACTGTACTGCTAACTGTACTGCTAACTGTACTGCTAACTGCACTGCTAACTGTACAGCTAACTGTACTGCTAACTGTACAGGCACCACCACAGTGGAAGCAGTGTTGTTTACATTAACGATGACAACCCTTTTTTTCATGACGATAATGAGACGATGACGAGCTACGCGTGGCTCTTTGATGACTAAAATATGACGAGACGTCTGTGAGTTTTTGTTGACGAGACGAAACTAGACGAGAAGGTTACTGAAAGTTTCGTCAGTCATCCGAAATTCATGACATGTCTGCCTGTTGTGTGTGTATTCTAGGACTGGGCCAGATCATATCGTTCACCATAATACCGGTAAAAAAATCTTGCCTGGGAAAATAAATTATCATGATATGCTAATTTCATGGCGTAAATACATCACCCCACCACACATCAGATTTTGCTCACATAGGTCATGCAGTGTTGCCAATTTTGCAACCTTGTTGCTAGATTTAGCGGCTTTTCAGACCCCCCAGCGCCATTTTTTCTGCAAAAAAAAAAAAAAAAAAGGCGCTTATATTTGATTTATTTTGGACATTAACCTCATGTCTTTGGACATATGGGAGGAAACCCACGCAGAGGGAGGCCCGGGCCAAGGTGGAATCGAACCCAGGCATGAATATGAGTTCAGTTAAGTTTTAGCACTAAATCTCAACAAACAGTCGCCTTAAGGTGATTTATATTCTAAGGTGAAGACCCTACAAGTTAGTGCCAGAAGCTTATAAGCAGAAATTCAGGAATATAAAAAAGAAAATAAAGAACTGCGACCCAATCTTACATGGAGACACTTTTTGATGAATGGTGTCAGGCTACCAAGGTTAAACCTTAAACGATCTGCGGGAGCTTGTGTTGTTAGAGGAATTCAAAAATTAACCTCCAGAAAAAATAATAACCTACTTAAATGAAAAAAAGGTTAAAACTCTTGCTGTGGTGGTGTAGAAAGTAATGAGTTTGCTGTGACACACTGGAGTGTTCTTTCATCTCCTGTTCGCAACACACTAGGTTCAGTTAGTCCAAAAATCAGAGCTCTTAAACACCCCCGTCGTGCCTCCACTGAAACCCGAGAGAAAGGACACCTCATTGCTGCTCATCCAGGGAACGAGGGTTAAATCTCCTTCTCCAATAAATCTCCTTCAAACTAATCCTCACTCATTACAAACTGTAACCGAGGATAAAACTGGAGATGACAAAGTGCACGAGGAGTTTAAGCCTTCTGTGTCAAAAGGTTTTGTGTCTTTGGTGCAGGATGAAAATAGAGTTCCTGTCACTATTTTGCATGACACAGGTGCAAAACAGTCCCTTATTCGTGGTGATGTCCTACTATTTTCAGCTCAGTCCCACAGTGGCACATGTGTTAGTGTGGGGACCCAAAATGTGGGTGGTGCTGTGATGTTTAGTTCAATTGTCATGCCAGTTTGTGGGAGATAGATTTATCATTGCTGTGCAACCTCAGTTGCAGGTACAGACATTGTTCTCTGAAATGATTTGGCTGCCAGTAAAATACCCCTGACTGATGTTTCTGATGCACCAAACTCCTGTGTTTCCTTTATGTGCTCTGACACGTGCACAGGCACGTAAACTCAGAGGCTTGGTGGACCTGGATGACTCTTTTATTTATTCAGCAAGCTCACCACCTGACTGTAAAAGCATACCCGCATCAATAGAGTTTCAGCCTGATTAAAAAGCCCCTATACGCTCTATAGATACAGAGAAACTCACTGAAGCACAGAGAAATGATGAAAGCTTGTCATCCTGTTGGTGTTATGTGATGGAACCTAAATGTGAAAATTCTGCAGCTTACCTTGGTGAAGATAGGGTTTGTGATGAACTGAACATGACTCAGTGTATCAAAGTGTTGTTCCACGGCCGTTTTGTTTCCAGCTCCTATGCTGAGCACATCATGTCTGGTCACTTAGGAATCACGAAAGAATCATGGGCTCCTTTACTTCTTCTGGTTTGGCCTTTAGCCAGATGTAGAAGAAACCCCGGTAGTAGTGGGCTAGACGACAAGCAAAGTTCTGCTTCCCCTGCACACCTTTGAAACTCTGAGAAACTCGTAGATTCCTTTTTAGCACTTTTACTGTGTCTGACTGCTCAGTCAGATGTTCAAGAGCTCATCAGAAATAATCCATCCCACTCCAGTTCCTCAAACGAAGATGTTACTACTTGCCTCAAAACCTGATCAAACGCCATGATTTTTTAATGACTACCATAAAGTTAATGCTGCTACAAAACCAGATTCATTCCCACTTCCACATATGAATGATTGTGTTGACGGAGTCAGCTCAGCTAAATTTGTGACCAAGCTAGATCTCCTCAAAGGGCAGGTCCCACTAACAAATGTGTGTCTGAAATCAGTGCCGCTGTCTAGGTGGATGCCAGTGCTCCAGGGGCTGGTGCAGTGCTCCAGCAGGAGGATGTGCATGGAATTGACCATTCCTTTTGTTACTTTTGTTACTACTGGAGTTGCAACATTTTGAAGTGTACCTTGGCTCCAGCTCTGTTCCAACCATCATGTTCTCTCACTACAATCCTCTTCTATTTTTGACTCAGATCCAGAACAGTAATCAGCCCTCGTGCACTGGGCTTTGCTTCTCCAGGATTTCAACACTGAAATTTGCTATAAGAAAGACTTCAGGCTCTAAGAAAGAAAACATCATGGCTGATGCACTGTCTAGGTGAGCAAAGACAATGGTTAAAACTTTGGGGGTGAAACAACGACAGTACAAATACTGTGTGACAGGCATTGCTGTTGCTCGCCCCCCAGTCATGAGGCTGTATAAGATGGGGAAGGCAGATGACCCACAAGCCTTCCTGGAGGCCACAGTGGAGGCAGGTGGATGACTGGAGACTGAGTGGCCAGTGCAGTTGCTGTCCCTGATGAGGGAGGCACAGCTGGCGGTGCTGAGCATACCACCGGCGCTGTGGGGTAGCTTTGGCCGCATCCTTCAGGCAGTGGTGGACTGGCTGGGGCTTTCCTTGGAGGACCATTGCCATCGCTACCAGAGCTCGTGGATGCCTAACGGGTCAGAAATGCTGCAGCCAGGTGGGTGCAGCCAAGGCCGTCAGAGGGAGAGCTTCAGGCGCTGGAGTGGTGGTTCTGGAGCAGTTCAGGAAGGGCTCCTGGCAGGGACGGAGGTGACTTTGGTAGCGGCTGTCACACTGCTGGAAAACCATCTTACAGTACAACTGGAGCATCAGCCGGCACTCACCAAGCAGGTGGCAGAGAGCCAGTCAATTCCAATAACAGAGGAAACTTCACTTCTCCTGGAGCCCCTTCTTAAACCAAATGGTCAGGACCCTCCGTGGTCACATGACGAGTGGGAGACATTGATTATGAAGTGGTGCGGCCACACAGGGGTGGAGCCACACAGATAAACCACCTCAACCTCCTGAAAGAATGGAGAGAGGTGAAATCTGTTTCTCTGATGGGCCTCAGGTGCCAAATTCAATCATTCCCATTTCACTCCATTGTGACGACCGTCTGCGTCCTCAGGGGGGGAAGACAGCAGCCACTGTAGTCTGCCCACGTCCCAAGACCAAAAAAGAGGTGAGGCATTTTGGGGACTGGCTGGTTACTACCACAGGTAGTCTTGTGGCAGTAGTCAAGCTACAGTTTTTATCCAGGATTATCTACCATGTTTTTTTTTTTATCTGCTCCCACTAGAGTTTGTGTGGGTGTGTGCTTTTTCCTCTCCTTCCTCCTCAGGTACTTCCTCACATACTTCCCTGACACTCCTGGCTTTCTCATGCAGGATCAACATCGTAACTTTTAATAAGAGATAGTAACACCGTGAGTGTTGCATTACCAGCTGCCTCTAAATGGCCAAATAAATCTAGCATTGTAGCTCTAAAGAAAGTTACTATTATTACAGTACTATATTACCGTTTATTGAGCTCACTAAACTAATCATTCGCTCTCACTCCTGGAGAAATTAGCCCCACCAAGGACCCTGTGAGATTTGGACCCATAAACTTTTTTTATGCTAACCACTGTATGCTCATAGCACAGGTGAATAAAACCTGCCAGAATGTATTAAAAAAATGGTAAAAATATGTAACTTTACTAGCTGTGAACATACACTGTGCTTGTTTAGCAATAGAAATAAAAGTCACCTTGAGGGTCAATAATTGGCCCTAGCTACACACACACTCCCGTAGACTGTACATGCAGGGACAACTAAAAATGTACAGAATGAGAAAAACTTCTTATTTAGCAACAATTAAAAATGAAATCCTAAAGTGTGAACGTTTACTGGCGTGTAAATGAGTAAAAGGCACAAAAGGAAGTAGCTGCAGAGTGAAGCAAATACTGTAGCTAGTGTGAGATGAACTTGAGGCTAGTACTAATCTGAGTGTGACTGAGTTCCAGACTGGCTGATATGACATACTGACCGTCCACATCAGCCGAGTGAGTAATTATGGGCTGTGTGTGTCATGTGGATCTCCACAGGGCTCCTATGCTGCATCTCACCCGCCGTTTTGTGGTTGAATATTCCGAGGAGAGAACCACGAGGTGGGCTTGTCAAAAAGCAGATGTCCATCTGGCATACCAGGGTACGAGGGGCGCATACCAAGGCTTCCTGAACCTGCGCCTCTCACTGGAGGATTGAGAAAACTTCAGCGTTGTTCACGCTCCACCGACTTTCTGTCTGCTTTCTCAAGAGTCGTTCTGTGATTGAGTGTGGCTGGAAGAGGAGGAACGACGTGCATGTCCGGGCCACGGGAAACATGAAAGTTTGCGCTCAGGGTTGTGTTCACGTTTCAACCTGATACTGTTGTTATGCTGTGTGGTGATTTTAGCCATTCCTCTCTCTGTCCCCATGTACCTGCCTACACACACTGTCAAGCTCTGACTTTGGAAGCACATGTTTATATTTAAAGCCGTCCATCCAAAAAGAGAAAAGATCAGCTTTGGCTTCCACTCACTAGGTTCGTTTTACACCAGCTAAATTGACAGTGCAGGAAGAGATCATTTTATAAATGTAAAAACTAAGTCATGCTAAAAAATTAAATATTGTGACAGCAGAGGGGTTAAATCTCTGCTGTTGGGGGAATCCATAGTTCTGGCTTCCCAGAATAAAAGCACAGTTTGAGACTCCTCTGATACATGAACTGTGTGACATCTTCAAGTTTTAAGATGACTAGACTTCAGCAGCTTTGATTATGTCACTTTGTTCCCAAATCTCAGCACTGAATGTTCCAGAGAAACATTTATACTTTCAAAATATAAAAATTAGAAAGAGGATAATCAACCAGTGGAACTCTAAAAGCCCTGGTTTATCGTGTCATATGTATCAGGATGCTGGAAGCTCTTGCTAACATTTTGCATCACTGACAGCTCTTTATTGTTTGTTTGAACTGCCTACTTTCTGAATTCTCCCTTCATCCATTTCATCACCTGGCAGAGAGTCGGCACATGAAAGAACAGCACATTTGGGTTAAATTACACTGTTGTAGAAAAGCCTGTCACAGCTCGTAGTCAAATCAGTCACCAGTGAGACTGAACTTAGTGGTGCACACACTGCTCGCTCAATTCAAAGTGTAAGAATCCTTATTGATGTGTCTCTGAGCAGCGTTCTCCACTGTGTGGCCGACCCTGACCTGTGACCTCCCTGCGAAAGGGAAAAGAAAGTTTCCCCCTGCGAATCAATAGTGAATCATATCATGGTGCTTAACGGCCATTTGCCTCGACACTATCAGCATGTATGCCTTCTGACCATGTGCCAGCCAGTTTCTTTGACAGCTCGTAATTCCTTCAGGCAAGAAATGTTGACACATTAACATCCACCAAGAACCTGGTGACCTGTTTCGAGTTAGGGCTACCAATGACGTCTGCTCCTAGAATTTTGACCTATTTGGCTGCAACGATTATTCGACATTGTCGACAATAAAAATAGTTGATGACGAATGTAATTTTCGATTATTGTTGTTTTTATTATTGTTGGTTTTTTTTTTTAATGGAGTGAGACGTCTTCCTGTCCGGCTATCTCTGGCGAGCGCAATAGCATTCAGTGGCGTGTTAAGTCACGGCGGCTAATGGAAAAAGAACACGGCGTGCTGGACGATCCGAGGTTTGGGACAATTTCACACTCACTACGTTTTTTTTTTAAACGGAGTGAGTGTGAAATTGTCCCAAACCTTGGATCCGTTTTTTTCTTTTTCAGACGGAGTCAGACGTCTTCCTGTCCGCCCATCTCCGGCGGGCATGTTTAGTCATGTGGCTATTGATGAAACTACGCCAACTTTGCTTTACAGATAAAGGTTAACAAAGGCCGAAGCGAGGGCCGGGGATGAGAGCGGAAGGAGCGGATAGGCGGAGGTTAGAGGATTTCGCTGTCGCTTTTTTTTTTAGGGTTAGCGCTAAATTGGCAACACTGAGCTCAACTGAGGTCCGTTTGTTTTTCCGGGTTTATTCCCGCTGTCTGCACTAACCTTGCGAGATCTGCCACCCAGGCTACTGCAGGTGGCAGTTCTCGTGAGGCTAGTGACAGAATTCAGTTTGGAGCAGCAGGAATCATTTTTTAAAAATTATGATATTAAAATACGGTAAATTTATGTGAAAATATTAATATGGGAGGACGGTGGACAGAGAGGTAAAATACAGGAGTTTCCCGACCAAAACTGGAGACTTGACAGGTATACGTTTTAAATAACCTTATGCTAAATGTATAACCTTATAGTTAAATAAATGTCATTTCATAATTATGTGATTCATAATCCGATTAGTCGACTAATCGTTTCAATAGTCGTGTCATGATCCTGGGCCGGTGGCCCAGTTATCATAGTCTTTTGTTTAGTTTTGGTGTTTGTTTCCTGTTTCCCTCATGTTTTGTGATCTGTGTGTTTAGAGTTCTGTTGAGGGTTGGTTTTGGTTTCTGTTTTGTCTCTTCCTGT
Organism: Andinoacara biseriatus; assembly: GCA_015108635.1. NCBI lineage: Eukaryota > Metazoa > Chordata > Actinopteri > Cichliformes > Cichlidae > Andinoacara > Andinoacara biseriatus. The sequence goes on from VUQJ01042543.1 coordinate 13,252, forward strand.
TTTACTTTGACGATCTTGTGTTTCTTGTGCCTTGTATTTAGTTTTGCTTCCCCTTGTCTCGTCTGGTTAATTCTGTTCAGCCTTGTCCCCACCTGTTGCCTGTTCCCTGATTCCTCAGTGTGTGTATTTAAGTGCCCAGTCTGTGTTTAGCCCTTGTCGCGTCGTCTTCAGTATTTTCCTCCCGCTGTGTGCTCCTGTGCCCGACTC
>VUQJ01042551.1:0-29312 GCA_015108635.1 Andinoacara biseriatus
AAAAAAAAAAGTCTGTCAAAATAATCCTCTTCTGTTAATGAGAGAAATTTACATATCACCTTACGTTCATTTGTTCCCAACATTGACGCAATTACCGACCTGCGAACCTCTCGTTTACAGACAGCTGGCAGGTACCAGCTAATCAACAACTGCTTATCAGCCAACATTATGCCAGCTAACGTTAGGCTTGAATATCCTCAAAATAAATAAAACACATAAATATCACCCTTCCCCTCTGATAAACATTCTCAGAGAGTTTATTTGCTAAGTATCTGAGTCGTCCACAACATTAGATGCACCTCAAAGAAAGTTTCAGCAACCCAGGTTAACAGCAGCCAAATCAGCAACGCTTACTAATGCCGTGTTTCCACGAGTACCTACTCAATGCAGCTCAACTCGGCACATTTTGTAGACTTTTCCAGTAGTACCTGGTACCAGGTCCTTTTTGAGTACCCACTGAGCTGGGGTTCCAAGCGATCCAAAAATGTGACGTCGAAGAACAGCATGCCACTGATTGGCCAGCGAGTGTCGTCACTAGCTGAGTCATGAGAGGAATTCCTTTACCAGAATCAACCACGCCATTTTGAAAACCCAACAGCAAGAAAATAGAGGCATGCAAACCACTGAGAGGCTCAGTTGAATGCCCAGACTGACAGTTTGCAGCGGTAGTTTTGCAACAGGAGAGCCACCTGAAACCTGCACACAGCATACATATTAATACTTAATGATAACCTGCATCCATTTAAACATTGTATGGGGGATTTGTGCATGATTACAATAGTAAAGCAGTGAAAGTGGCGCAGTGACGCTGCCGGTTCGAGCCCCTGTCCCTGCGCTGTGTTGTGTCCTTGGGCAAGACACTTAAACAACAATGCCTAACGGTAGCGCTGGTCTCTGGCTGCATGACCACAGATCTTCGGCTCTGGATGAGTGATCTGGAACAATCATTTTGTTGTGTTCCTTGTGTGCACAATGACAATGAGTTGAATCTAACACACTAACATCTAAAACTGGAATTAGCTGCCGTTAGCTTGCCTCCATCTCACCCATTGTTGTGTTGTTTTTTGAGTCACATAAATTACGTCGACACCACTCACATTGAGGTGATACTCAATTGTAATTGTAAACAAAACAAGACCGTGTTGAGTTGAGTTGAGCTGCGTTGAGTAGGTACTAGTGGAGAGGAGGCATTTTACAGCAGCAGTTTCTCACAGAGAAGTCCTGAAAGTCCTCAACAACTCCCCTCAGTATCACTGTCATCAAACAGAAGTGAACTTCTGATTCATTCTGGATTCTTTTACAAAGTTGTCCATCCTCCTCCAGAGTAAATATAAGTGGATGCTTGATGAGGTAAACAGTGCTCTTACAGTTTGCACTCACTAGATAAACACCTGCCTGAGAATTTGAGGGGACTTGGGAGTAAACAGGGTTCTAGCCAGCGGTTGATCGCCGGGCGCTGCGCCATGCAGAGTACATTGCCATCAGAATCTATCACTGCAATTAGCAAGCAAGAGCGCATCCCACGCACACCACCAATACCAATGCTTTTTTTTTCTATGGCTAGATCGCTGCACTACAGTATTATTTCACCACAATTTGCAATCTACCACCAGGCACAGGCAGTTTCGTTCAGAATGTGCATGCAAATCTCCCAGCGGTCCTGTTCATGCATGATTTCGCAGGGCTACAGAAACCAAAATGGTGACCAACATAAAAGTAATGGGGAAACTGAGGAAAAGGGGACCTCAAAGAGCAATCAGTGGTCTTTGAGGAAAAAACACAGTTCCCAGCAAAATTATGTCACTTATTATGTCATCCATTGTCATAGTTAGCGGTTTGCATTAAAAATGTGACAGAGTTAGCGGCTGATTGGTCTGAAAAAACACCTAAATTATAATTTATTTTGTTGTGTATGATTTTTGCGCCATATCTGCACACCCATTCGTGGAAGGAAACGGCTGGGACACATCAAATATGTGATATGCAAGTCTAACTTTTGGTTTATATGCAAAAAAAATTTTTTTATCTAACTATTCACCATCACTCAATTAGCAAACGTGTACAGAAGCAGAAACACACTCAACGGTCACGGACATAATGGGGAAACACAAGATGGCCGGTGGTGGCTGCTAAGGGGTACAGAGGGTAAAAATACAGACAAAACTCAATTTTATTTAGTACAACTATGTGATCCATGACCTTCTGTACAGTGGAGAACCTTTACACTTCTAACAGTTCACCACTACAATACTGCTACAAAGAGAAAAATAGCCTAGTTCTCATATTCTTATACATGACTGCGGAAAAAGTTAAAAACATGTTATTTAGCTTATTATTTGGTCTTTTGGGATTAATTCTGATAATTTTGACATTTTCTACTGTGGATAGCTTCAGGGAGTGAAGTAGTAAAAGTCAAAATGTTATGCATTTACTTTCTTGTATTTCTTTTACTCTGTGTTAGGAGTTTAAAAAAAAACAAAACTTTGGCATAGTGTTAAATATTTAACTATTTGAAAGGGTTAACTCTGAAGTGCGTGGAGCTATATAAACCCTGAAAAAAAAAGTGTTGAAATCCACTCTGGGAGTTAATTCTACACTAGACTTTTCTCTGTGAACACAAGTACATTGTAAGATACCTATAAACACGGATTGCACCTTTATCCAGCCCAGCAAACCGACACAGGCTCTATCCAGAAAGCAAAAACTTTGTGTGGGTGTGTGTTGTGTGTATTTGTTGTGTGCCAGGCTTGTCAGTGGAATGTGAAAATTACCTCGGAACACAACCAACGCGACAGACTCCATTTTAGTGAGACAAAATCCACCCATCCCCCCCAGCGAGCCTCTGTCATGGCGACAAAAGCAACTGTAATGATAAAGTAATGATAAAGATAAACCTACCAAATTAACCATTAAAAACTTAAGGGACAATTAATTATTAGGGACAATTAAAAGCTGACTACAAGCCAACACAAGGCATCAATGACGAAAAGCAAAACCAGCGAGATTAAACAGCCTCCTCGGTGTAAAATCAAGCTAAACGGTAAAAAATAATACCTAATGTAACCCAAGAATTAGTAAATAAAACAAAAACAAGACAAAAAACACACGAAAACAAAAAACAAACATGATATAATATCCAGCAAATCAGTACTTAAATCTGAGGCAGTGCCCCTTCCTTCGAATAGGAAGTTAAAGCTATTCCGAACGATCCTCCAATTTAACATTATTGTGGACTGCCAGCAAATGTACTACTACTACAACAACTATTTATTACTTATTAAATGGTAGATTTTTTTTAATTCGGCATTAATTCTGAATACAGCTATTATTTTTCTTCTAATCTCAGCGTACGTTATTTCAGCTCACGGCTAAAGCTGTGCTAAGCGAGAGCCTCCCTCACCTTTTAATGATGTCTCCACCAGGCGCAGGTACTGCTTAGACAGTTTGTTTCCATGACTCATTTTCTGTGCCATACCGTTCCTCTGCAGCACACACTCTTCTAAATGAACAACATTTTGATGCCGTTTTTCCAGACTTGCTAGCGCCCAGAACTCCTGCAGGGCGAGCTCCACGTTTTCCGGTGCGTCGCATCGCAGTTTCTTTACGGCAACTTTAGCACCCGACCTCCGGGCCACAGCTTCATACACCACTCCGTATGTTCCCCTTCCCACTTCCCGCAGCAGGCTATAGCGGGGCGCCATGATCCCCCGCGCCAGGCCGTCCTGCTTGAAGAGGCTGGTGTCCTCCTCCATGTCATGGTCCTCTTCCGTGTTTCCCACGCTGAGACAGCGAAGCACGCTGGACTCGCTAACTCGTGCTTCGATGGCTTGTCTGCAGCCCGCTCGCGCGCTCCTTGTGCGTCTCCGCCAGTTATCACCACCGACGGTATGCACACGACAATCATTCATCGTTTAACAGAGATGGTCACATTTTGTCTGCCAACAGCAACCAGGTGGTTCATGACTCTCAGTTATAGAGAACACTGGAACCTTTCAGGGCAGTGCAGCCTAAAGGGGAGGAGGTTGTACGGAACACAAAGATAGCTAGGAAATCTGGGAATTTCCGGTAATGACCTTCAAAATAAAACATAAGAATCGCACAGTCCTTAGCCACTGTTCTCATCCGCACATAAAGTGTAACAGAGAACGTGAAAAAAAAATCAGTGGTCATGGAAATATTAATTTTTATTAAAGTAAAGTATAAATGGTAAATACAGAATTTAATAATATTAATAGCCATGTCAATCGCTAATAAACGTTTTTATTCAGTGTTTACGTTCTTTTCGTTTCTCCTCCCCCCGCCAGTTTTCAATACTTGGTTTCGTCCACCCATCTCTGGCCAGCATAGTATCTCACGTGGGCGTGTCCCTCACGAAAGGCACGTGGAGTCGCATGAGGACAGATGACGTATTGCATTTCAGGTCACATTTCAGGGCGCATGAGTCCCAGGGCCAGTGAGAAAGCTCTGATCCTTTCTTTAATGACAAAAGTAACATATGATAAATCAAAACGTAGTTCTAGTGTAACTGTTAATTCATAAAAATCTAATAATTTCTCATTTTTCACACTTGCATTAATTTATGGAACATATCACAGATTAAGGTGAGCAGCCTGAGCCTGACCATAAACAGTGCAATATAACGTAGTAGTATTGCTGGATAATGGACAATATCAAGGTGCACTATCACTTCATCTGTCAGACATTCCACATCTTCTTTGTCTTGTTCTACCTTAGTTTATTATGTATCTGTTTATTCTCTTGCTTGTATATTTCTTGTATATCTGACAATATTCTGACTGTATCTCTATTTGTGTGCCTATGTAAAAAGTGCTACTATAACTTTAATTTCCCTGACGGAACCCTCCCAAAGGGATTAATAAAGTTTAATCTAATCTAATCACTTTTTTTCTTTTGTTCATAATTTAAAAACTAAAATTTAATATGCAGTCATGGTAAAAAGAAAGTATGTACTCTTTTAATTCTGAGGGTTTACATGTAGACACAGTAAAATAATCTGGTCCTTAGCAGTTCCTAAAACTGGGTAAATACAGTAGGAGACTTGGGCACCTTGCAGATATTGAGTCGACCAATAACTCCTCTGTATATCAAAGTGTTCCAGACTCAGATGTGAGGCCATCTTTCCAGCAGCTAAAACTTAGCCAAAACTCAGTCATGCAGCACAACAATTATACCAAGCGCACCAGCAAATTTACAACAGAAAAGGTGAAAAAGAAAAGAATCAGTGCACAACCTAATTGAAATGTAGTGGCAGGACCTTAAGAGGGCTGTGCAAAGGCCCAAAAACCTCAATGAACTGAGGCAATACAGCAAAGAAGAGTGGATCAAAATTTCTCCACAACAATGTGTCATTATTTATTTAGTAAAAATCTGTGAAGCCTTGTATGAAACGTACATGTATGAAAACCATCATTCGATGGTTTGTAGAAGCCAATGTAGCAGGAATAACTTGAAATATCTTGGAGTGATCATGTTCTGTATGACTTTGGAACTGAAAGAGGATGTACTTTGTTTTTACCAATGACTCTGTACTCATTACACTTACAAGACAACAATTTTCAAGACTTTTTGTTTTAATTTGAATAATTATGGCTTATAGATCATGAGAATCAGAAAATGACAACATACGGCTTCGTGATGTATGAAGTTGTAGCCCTGAGGTTGGGTGCTAAAGTTGTTGAAACTGAAAATTTTCCACCGGAAAATAATATTTAATTCTGAGTTTGAGTAAATTACTATTCAAACAGTATTAATACTGTGCACCTCTTGGTCTAGTTTAGTACACGCAGCCAATTCAATTCAACCACAGTCACTTGGTAACTGCTGACTTACAGTTGTCCCGATGACAATCATCGATACGCTTCACGAGGAGGGTAAGCCACAGAAGGTCTGCAAGAGGGACTGCAGCCTTGAGAGGATTGTCGAGAAAAGTTGATTACAGAACTTGGAAGAGCTTCACAGTAAACTGAGGATGGTGTCAGTACATCAAGAGCCACCATGCACAGATGTATTCAGGAAAGGGGCTACAACTGTTGCATTACTAACAGCAAGCCACTCCTGAATGAGAGACAGATCTGTGCTAAGGAGCTTCTGTGTTCAGTGTTCCAAAGTTCACTTTTCAGGTTAATTTATTTTTTTTTTCATTTCAATTGGAAATCAAGATCATACAGTTTGACAGAAGAGTATCAGGTACTGATACTATTCACCATAAAAATGCTTCCCTCACCTAATGTCAGTGGTGGACAAAGTACTCAACTCTAGTACTTAAGTAAAAGTATTGATACTCATGGTCAAATCTTACTCAACTACAAGTAAAAGTTGCTCAGTCAAAGGTTTACTCAAGTTAAAGTACTAAAGTACTTGCTTTTGAAAATACTTAAGTATTCAAAAGTACATGCATTTAAAAAAAACTAAAGTATTCAAAAATACAATCATATTTTCTAATATCAGTAAATTGCTGTATTGTTTTGAGTACTTTTACAGAACCTTGTAACTTGCTGAAATCACCTGATGTGCTGACATGTAGAACCGCTCTGCAACAAAAAGTCTGCACCACCTGTAAAAACTTCAGCATAAAAATACAAGAAAAAAAACCAGGACAACTATTTTGGTCATTACTACATTGATTATTGGTTCTGAATGTTTGATTAATTTTAGATTAATTGGCCAGCCCTATACTGTAGAGTCCAAAGTCCGTCAGTAAACTCACCTCTGTGCAGATGTGTGGATGGATGAAGATCTTCACAAACACTCTTGTTCTCTCAGCAGAAACAACCTTGCAGCCAAATCCAGTTTTCTGCTGAGACTCCAGGAGTGTTTGTGATTTAAGATATTCACCTATCCATACATCGGCAAAGGGGTGTTAGATATTGAGTAGGTTTTTACAATACAGTATGATGAACTATATTTCTAGGTTTATTTCTATATGTACATATTTCTTTCATGAATTTTCATTCCTAATTACTAAATATAGAACATTAGTAGTGGGCAGGGGCGTGCTGGCCATCGGGCGGTTCGGGAGGTTTCCTGAATGGCTGGTCGTTTCCAGGCCGAACCGGCTGGTGATCAGAATTTTTATTTAATTTTATTTTAATTTTTACCCAATTTAGCACACCAGCGCTTGCAGTGCAGCTCTCGCGACTCATTCTAGTTGTGAGGCAGTAGAACTAACCACCACGCCGCCATGCTGCTGGTCTCTGATGGTTACAGAGCTCTGACTCTTTGTCAGCCTGGCTGCAGTGCTGAAAACAAACCTGCTTTTATTCCTATTTTCTTTAATCAGTGACGAATAGTAATATGTCCTACCTTAACAGAGGGATTTGTTTTTTTTTTATAGAGTAACAAACGAAACTTTTTTCCAGGCGAGACACTTTTACCTCTCCAGCTAACGGGTTATCTGCTTTAAGGTGCACATTTGTGAGACATAACAGGGAGTCAAGCATTTCAGATTTGAGGCTTTCTTTTTCAGAGGAGCAACAGTATCCAGAGTTGTACGCAGGTAGGTTGTAAAACTAATAACGAGATAATAGACCTCTGTGGGAGTACTGTAATAAAATTTATTCCCCACTACTGTGTAATGCATCACTGTAGCTGAACTGAAAATAAAGCATAAGGCTACGCCAGCTTCTAGATTTGTTTACCAGGAACGGGAAGTGATACAGCACCACACCGAGAGGCTCAGGCTGAAATAGAGAGAGAAAAACAGCGATTATGAATATAGTTCCCCTGAGACACTGACTATGGCTCAAGTAAAACAGGTTTTGTCATCAAAGTTGGTATTTGTGGGAAAAAAGTACTAGACCATTAAAAAAGGAAGAAAACAGGTGCAGGACAAAGAGCACCTGACCTGTCAGCTCAAGATGAGAAACACACGACAAGGAATTACTGTAAAGACAGACGTGATTTAATTGCAGTATTTTTTAATGCATAATCATAATTTAAATGTAATCTATAAATTTACAAATACAAATACATTCCAATGTTCTTATACATGTAAAACCTCTAAATGTAAAAAAGAAAGTGATTAAAAACAATGAAAATTTTGGTTCAAAAACTCCAACCAAAACTGATCCCTGAAGATACAATATAACCAAAAACAATATTATTTTTATTTCCTTAAAACCAACTGGGCTCACTGAATGGTGAGCCTATTTAAGTGTTAAAAAAAAAGCTTTTCATTAAAGAAAACACATCAGTAATCAGGAACTACTGGCAAGTTCAAAGTTCATACAGTTCACTAATACCTAAAAATCTATTAAAAGATCTAAAACAGCATGATCCAAATTCTGTCCCTGCTAGCTGTGCACAGTTAAAACATCCACAGTCATACAAAATTCAATAGTTGCAATTTAATTAACAAAATATTGTAGGATTTCTTACTTTTTTCATATTTCAAAAGAGAAAGATAAATTTAATTGAGAGCATAACCATAAAATATAGACTTCAAATATAAACGTAAAAAGATAAAACTGGAAAAATCTACAATTTAAAAAAAAAAAAAAAAAATTTAAAAAAAAACAAACACATTTTTCACAAAAGTGTGATAGCTTCCCCGCAGGAACTCCGATCAGCTGGCTGAACGCACTGAAATCTTGTTTGCAACTGTGACTGCATTGTGAAGATTGTAGTGGTTCAGGAGATGTCTCCAAGTTGGACTGCACCTGAGCAATTCTTGGTCCCCTTTAAAACAACAGAAACACATCAGAACGCTACAGTGCATTTAATGGCTTCAGAAAGCACCGAGGACCCTTTCTACATATTTTAGTAGAAAAGGGAAAATGTCAGCAAGTCAATAAAATTCATATTTAAAGATTCTATAAGTGATATTAAGCAAATCGCAAACAACTAATGACAACAATATAGTGGAGTAAAGGCTTCCTTGGGAGAAAGTAAAATCCCACTTCGTGTGTGTGTTGTAATACAAGTTTCACTGTTCTGTGTCGCTAGTTAAGCTGTGCATGCATGTTAGTGTGTATAAGTCCCTCAATTTCAAACTGTTAACCATCCTGGAACTTATAAAGACACAAGTGTGTAAGGGAAAAAGTGACATCGCCGAATACATTGTGGACTGTTCAGCTGGCGATTTAATTCAAAGAAAAGAACTCAAGAATTTTTAAAAAGCAAAGCATTTCAGTGATATTATTAACCCGATGAAGCAGAAAACAGAGGAGACCAAATTACTGCCAGCGTGGGCTGATGGTAGCTGAATTTTCTTTGGCTCTTTCTTTTACACAAGCTTTCCATGCAGTATGAAGAAGGGCATCTCTGAATGCACATGTCAAACCTTGAAGCAGATGGGTCACACCAGATGCCACTCATGTCATTTAAGAATGCAAAACCGAGACTGCATTTCCAATGGGCTCACCAAAACTGGATCAACAACAGACTGGAAAAAGGTTGCCTGTTGTCACTCGTGACTCTAAGGCCAGAGTGACCAACCGGAGCACCACCTGGACTGAATACAAGAAAGCCTATGATTCAGTGCCTCATGGATCCTGGAATGCCTAGAACTGTACAAGACCAACAGGACCCTAAGAAGAGATAGAAGCCACTGACATCGATACAAGAAAGCTCCTTATCATGCATGGAGGGTTTCACCCCAAATCCAGCACCATGAGACTGTATAGTAAGCAAAAGGAAGGTGGACGAGGACTAGTGAGTGTCAGATCCACTATCCTGGATGAAACAAAAAAAAATCCATGAGTATATCAGGAAGTTGGACACAAAGGATCATGTGCTTCGTGAGTACCTCAGGCAGCTGAAACCCAAGAAACAAGAGGAGAAAAGGAACCATCATGGAAGGACAGGGCCCTACACGGAATGTACCTTCAGCAGATAGAAGAAGTGGCTGATATCGAAATATCCTACCACTGGCTGGACAAAGCTGGACCGACCGACAGCACAGAGATGCTAATCGTGGCAGTAAAGGAACAAGCTCTAAGCACAAGATTGATAGAGGTTGGGCTCTATCACACCAGGCAAGACTCCGGGGGCAGGCTGTGCAGAAGATCCAACACATAACAGCAGGGTGCAAGATGCTAGCAGGCAGGCCATACACGTCCATCACCATGTGGCTGGCATGGTATACAGCAGGGGTGTCCAAGTATGGCCAGCGGGACAAACATGGCCCAAGCTCGGATTTTATGTGGTCCATGTGTCTTGTCCATACATGCGATGTTTTAGGCCCACTGGCCCAAGCAATGAATACAACTCACCATGCAATTCCTCTTTTTAATGGAGGCAGTATTGTGTAACAGATGTTTGCCAACTGCTTCAAGATCTCAAAAATTAGAAGATTGAATGATTAACCAATCACAGCCCATACTGTGTGATGCCGTGCGGCTTGGGTAGGGGTCATAGGAGACACACAGTGTTGCCAACTTTATGAATCCCAGAAATTGTAACAAATGTAACATCACATTCTATAAACATATTTGATGTGGCCAAAAAGGACCAGTTGGTTATAATGTAGATACAATAACAGTCATAAAGACACTTGCAAAACAGGTCATTAATTTATTTTTAAGGCCTTCATAAATGCTGTTGACTACAGTCTACTTACCGATATAAACTGAGACATTATACATAAAAACATTGTAAATCTTTTTTTTTTCTTTCTGAAATCACTTTTTGTCAAAAGATCACTTCTTGGCACAACACCGGCACCGGGATAAGAAAAAGTTTCCAACTTGTGTTCAACTTGTTTGGCTCCACGTATTTGCGTGTGCAGATTTTCTCTGTTCCGAACTTAAACAAGAACTGCTTGAGATTAAGACCGACTCCCCACATGTGACATTTTACACACCATTGCTCTGAAGCCACACCTCCCCTGTGTACCTGTGCGCTCTTCACATTAGTGTCAGTAGCTTAGCTGTTGCTCTGTTATCAGAATTACGCAGTAGTATTTTACAGTTTCTGTATGTTATAATTTTCAGCTGGAAATTCAGAGCGCGTTTTTGTTCTGTCGTGTTCCTCTGACTGTTTACATTTGGTTACTTCATGTTTGATTGGAAATGGAAGTATTAAATGCAGTAAATTGTAAATATTTGTCAGATATTGAATATTCCAAGTGTTCTGGAGAAATGGGCAAAAGCACTCACTCACAGGACATTTTCAGGCATTTTTATAGTTCAAATAAGCAGAAAAGTCAAGGGAGACATGTTGAGGCTTAGGGGCTATAGGGTTCATCGATGGAATAATCAGTAGAATACTTGATTACAGCCCTAGTGACTACAAAAACAGATTAATTGCAGTATCTCACCAATGATGCACAGTCCCTCCTTGGCCCTGGTGATGGCCACATTTATCTGATTGGGATCACCAACAAAGCCCACATGTTTGGACAGCCAGCCTCCATCTGGATCTCTCTCAATCGCTTCACTAGGTAATGAGCACACTGTAGATATGATGACGTAACGCCATTCACTTCCTAAAAGACAAAAATATTGTTACATATTTTACTAGCAATAAACAACAGAACCAAGGTATTCCTGTTATCTTATGAGGGTAAATGTGTTGCAAAATGTGAGATCTTTGAAAAAAAAAAGTAACTTATATTTTGAAATTGTTACATATAAAAATGTTCACACGCATGAATTATTTAGATGTAAATTTCTAGTTACAGATTGATATTTAAATTGATATTTACACAAGAAAAACAAGAAGGCTCAGGCCTGATGTATATGTCTTCGCTGAATCTTTGTAAAGCCTACGACGTAACCTGCTGGCATTGTTGCCGGCATTTTTGCTTGCGTGAAGTGCGTTATGTGTTAATTACCATGAGGTCGTGTCCTGGTGTAGAAACAAATAAAATGCTGGGACGCTTCCCCTCCTCAGTTCGTTGCAGTTAATTTTTTTTTTTTCAGGTGCAAATATATTTGTTGTTTTTACACTTCTTTGTTCATTCCCTAATGTCCACTCCAATAGTTTTAGCAATGTCCCTTCAAAGAATTTGCTGACATTTGTGAGTCCTTATATTGATGCTGTGAATATTATTCCTTATACTGAGACGATGATTGTTATTCTCTCACTGATAAATTCAAAAACTGTGGGGAAAAAGTAGCTGGAAATGCACAGGAGGAATGAGTCGTGCTGAAAAGGCCAATCAAAATCTTTGCAGGCTGAATAAACCCAATGTGTAGTTACATTTCTTGGGAGGTGCACACCAGGTTATGTTGTAGATTGCAGCCTAGGGTTCAGAGGGGTTTGGTTAAAACCATATGAGACTTTTTGGTCTTGTGCTTTCTGATTGGCTCTACTTCCAGCCCTAACTCCCCTCTGCACTCTCACATCTTCAGCTATGTGCAGGTTTTGCAACACATTAACACAAGAATTGTTGCACAAGTGAAAGTCTCATCAAATTCTGTAAATTTGTGACTCCAGAGGGTACAACTGAGCAGTTGTATTCACTGATTTCAGAGGTTGTAATCATAGTTGTGGGTGTAAGTAGTAAAAACAAAGTAAACTTGTGTCAATATTAATCGACACGTTTATGAATATTTTTTCTGTAACCATAAATTTAACACGCAAATGTGTGAAACATTTTTACAAGTGAAAATTTCAAAATATAAGATCAAAATTTTCCACAGTCCAAGTTCTCACATTTCACCTTCAGGTTATCTTGCTATTCTCTGACACATTGCATATTACTTATTGTGCAAATTGATCATAATCCCCCAATTTCTTATTATCCTTTGCTGTAGTTCTTTCTATTTTTGCAAAGTACACATTCAATTTAAAAATCTCCTGACCTGTTGAATTAAAGTTGAATTGAAGAAAGTGTCAATTGAATCATGTAAAGCATGTTTAATTTTACATTCAAACTACAGACTAAGACTGGTTACACACCAGCCTTTTTAACAGCTTTTTTCTATGATGTTTTGTTTATCTTATATTACATTTTAATAGTTTTATTATTTTATTTTTTTATAATTATCCAGCCATCCATTTTCTTCCACTTTTGAACCTTTAGGAAAAGATTTCTTGTTGGGTGTCAGAGTCGCACTCACCCTGACTTTTTGTGATCGTGGTAACTTGGATTTTATCCATCTTCTTCTTTAACAGCTCATCCTTGATTTCTGACACTTGAGCGTTATAAGGCGACAGAATCACAATACTTTGCGGTTCAATTCTGGCATTTTTCACTAGCCTTTCAGCAACGTCAATCTGCAAAGGAACCAAATCAAAACAGTTTAGCATTGATAAATCATCAGGCCAATAACTTTTACTTTCCATGTTTAAATATTACTGTTTAACAACAAGGAAACACAAGAACATGCAATGCCATACCACTTTTTTTCTCTCTTCATGATTTGCTTTAGAGTTTTCATTGCCTTTGGCGGTGTTGACAACCAGTCTTATGGTCTTTCCTTTGACATCCCCAAAAACAATGGGCTTTGTCATGTGGTCAACTTCAAAGACACTGTTTGCCCACCTTGTCTGAGTTTTCAGCTGTCCATCATAAAATTCTTTTGATGGGAACTCACATATTTCCTCATGCTGTGAAGGGAAATAATAAATTTAGTAACAATTTGGATGTGGTAGTCAGTGTAAGGTATAAACAGTGTAATCCATGAGTCTAAGACCAGTAGGGAAGATACTTTTAATGCATGTTTCATGTTTCATCCCAATTGATAATGACAGCTTAAGAATTTGAGTGAACAGCTGAATCTGCAAATAATTATCAATAATGAATTTCAATATGTCTTAGTATTTGTTTGTCCCCATTTAATTACAGTTGAGCTACATAAACTCCACCAGTTTGCTCAAATCTGATAATTCATGTTATCCCAGCACAATGTGACAAGGTTTCAAGGAGCTTCATGTCATGTCAGGAAATTTTGGCTTTCTTGGTTAGTGCCCCATAAGTGTATAAATTGTTGGTCTTTAAGTTGTTCTTAAAAGTTTGCAGGTGCATTTGGGCCATTTATCCTGACTCTTCCAGGAGCATGATTCTGAAGAATCAAATGCTGCTTCTTCTGGTTTTTTTTTAAAATTAATTAATTCATTTTTGTTTTGTTTTTTTTTGCAGGTGGCCAAACAAAAGTTCCCATTACCAAAGATATCACTACTGTCATATTATTCTCTCTCCTGTTTATTTCTTGCTGTTACACTCTTCAAAGATGTGCGTGTATTCCTGGATATTTAGTACCCTTTGTACACTTTGGCTATATTTATCCGAAGTGAAGACTAAACAGCATGCAGTATTTCAGGCTGCTAAATGCTAATGTGTGCTATGTGCAGCCTCTTTCTCATGCCTGTTTAGCTTAGTCTAATTATGCGCTCATGTTATGCTGTGTGATTGGCTATTTGATCGTTATTGACCAATGCCGATCCAAAATGGAGAAAGTGGGGATTCCCTATATCTAGCAATTGACCTAGGTCATTGAACAGCTGGCAGTAGTTAGATAGCGAGAAACTAGGGATTCTCATTTCTAGGTAAAGAGTCAGACTGTTTATAGTAGCATCAATTCTGGGCTGCAGCCTTATTGATTAGCCTGTGATGCCAACTTCTGATTCGCTGAGCATTTAACATGTCAGGGATGACTCATGGCCATAAACAGTACAGACTATGACTCATCATTGAACAATATTAAGGCCATACCTACTGCTCAGGTAGGTATGGCCTACCACACCTACCTGAGTTTGCATTATGTTTGCAACTTGTACATGGTTGCATTATGAAGCCTAGTTGTACGTTCATCAGAGAAGATCTCTTTTCACTCCTGTCTGTTTTCCTGTTGGTTGCTAGTTTATTCTTCACATCACTTCTGTTTTTCCATGCTGTCAAACTCAAAGCTGACATTGTTGCTCTAGTCCAATCGTCTTTCTGCCCACACAGAAAGATGATTTCATATCCACTAATGGTATTGGGGTGAAAGTTTGGGACAAGGCCTAAAGTTGCCAGATCTGGGCAAAATAGTTTTGCAGAAGGTAATAAGCTGTCTGCTGAATGGTTTTTCTGTTATGAAATGGGGTTGACTTCTACATTTCAATTTTCAGTAATGGTGGGAAGATATCCCCATTGGTCATGAGTTTTGTATTTTGTCCAATGAAATTTGGTTCACATGCAAATTTTAACAAGGTAAGATTAAATTAGATTTTGAATGTGGTCTTAGACTTTTGGATACCAGTATATTTATTATGTATCACACACCACTGTTATATACACACTTATCAGGTATGTTCAGTGTTCTCACCATTCTGTACTGGGTGTCCAGCATAATTGCCCTGTGCTTCTGGACTGTATAGTAGCGCTCAAACAGAGATTTGGCCATTCCAAGCTTCTTCACACGTTCATTCTTCACGATGGGTCGTAGCTGTTTATGGTCCCCAATCAAAACAATCTGAAAGTGATATTTGTGATACAACAAGAGAGTGAGCAACTAGCAATAGACTGACCAGCAGCAATGTGATAAACAATCTTTCTTGTGGTCCTATTTACAAAGGATGTTCATCCCAAAACTAGGAGTAGTCCTAAATAGTATTAGGAGACCTAGATTATAAAAACATATCCCTTGTTCTAAGTTTGGACAAGGGATTGCAGATTGCATATTTTTTTTAATGAGCTACAATTATCTTTTTTTTTCCTAAGGAGCATGCTTTTCAGTTATTAAATAGAAAATTAAATGCAAAAAGACCCAGAAACAAGCAACTTAGCAGAGCATCTCAAAGAAAAAAAAAACACTGAATTTGGTGATGTTCAAACCTTTTCTGGTTTGTTGCAGACTAGTGGAATCAAAGCCTGGGGTTCAGTGGCCATAGCGCATTCATCAATTAGAATCTGACGTGCAGTGATAGTCTTAATCAAGCTTGGGGTGGAAGACTGTGTACATGTGCACAGTATGATGTCATGCTGTTGGAGTTCATATGCCCGAGCCTTATTGAGAAGGTCTTTGTATCTAGGGGAATACAAGCCATACACTTAAAACTAAAGCAAGTTGTTTCAATGGACTTTTATGTGAAATGGATTGCTTAGTGATAGTAAAACCTTAGCTCTTGAATATTTATCAAATATGTACTTTTCTAAAACTAATAAAATCTAAATGTAGATTAATTCAATATTTCAATACTGTACTTAAATTTTGCACTTAACTCTTTTCAGCAATACATGCAATTAAAATGTCAAAAAATAATGTTTCAGATACAAAAATAAAAATAAACAGTACATCTGAACTTACTCTTTGACCTCTTGAGAAGTCAGTTCTCCCTTTTTATCATTCATCCAAAGCTTGATGCGTTCATCAAAAGCTTTTATTTGAGATGAATACACGTTGTGGTCCTGACGCATGCGGTGATGCAGCGTTATGTTCCTAAATTCATGTAAAACAGGCAAATGTTAATTAAAAAGAATTAATTAATTTAACAAAAATGTGATGTGATTGCAGTACTTGAGCTCTGGTTTGGAACGATCTTGGCGGAGTGTCCTGTGGGAAAACTGCAGTTGACAGTCTGGATAAGGGAAATCAAGCATCTCCACTTGTTGGCTGTAAACCCGGAGGGGCCTTAGGCTGTCCTTAAACCTCATTAAGTACTCTGTGTTACAGAAGTAAACAATAAACAGAACACAACAAGTTATGGTGACCGCTAGAATGAAGATGAAATTCTGCAGAGAAACAATGTAACTTGCCTGCTACAACATCAACAGACTTGTTGGATGGGCCACAGTAAAGAATGACTTCTTTCTTTTCCTTATCTTTTGGGTCATACCATTTCCTTTGATTTTTAGAGTTGAGCTCAAAAAAGCGGTATACGATGTATACACCTACTACTGTCTTTCCAGTTCCTAAGAGGGAAAGAAAATGTTTTAAGCATTTTCAGATAATATGAGCCATCAAGTTAAAACACAAATTGATACACTTACCAGGGGGTCCTTGTATCAGTGTGAAGCTATTATTTAGAGCTTTATTAACTGCATTGTACTGGCTCTGGTTCAGCTCTGGCAGTCCATTTAATGTTTTCCTTGCAATATTTGAGCTTGATTTTACTGGAAAGACATAATGCAAAAGCTTTAAATTAACTGTGGGTTTTTTCTTAATTTTATGTGCAACTTGTATCAAACTATTTATTGATGACTGATGGACATACCCTCTCTTGGAATGCGTTGCCCAAGAGCTATAGCCTTGACAATATCACATGCAGACACAATGTTGACTACAGCAATTTCTTTTCGGCTACAGAAAAAAAAAAGAAGTCAGAAAAAAGAAAGTAAGTGCCTTTCTACTCTGCTTGAGCACTCAAAACACTATATACAATATGCCTCATTTGGCGAGCAACTGGGGTTCAGTATCTTGAACAATGAAACTTTGGCATGAAGACTGGAGCAGCCAGGGATCAAACCTCCAACCTTGCAATTAATAGGTGACCCGCTCTACCGCCTGCACTACAGCCATCCCACTATACAACAATAAGTAATATAAAACTGAACTACAGTTGAACTTACATGTCAGGCAGGAGCTTTGGAATGATTTCCATTGTGAAAAGAGTGTTTTTCTGAAAAACACAATCAGGAATGGTCTGCATAGGTAGGTGTCTGACATAGAACTCCACTTTAATGCCATCATTTTTCTTTTCTTCTGCATTATATGTGACACCATGGGCTACCCATGTGAACTCTCTTGGGTCCACCAGCGCAGAATGTTCCATGTCTGAATTCAGTTTCAGCCCTCTTTTCCTTATGCACAGCAAGCACTTTGCAAGGTTGAATTCAATGGCCCATTCACGGATCCATTCCATTGGTAAGAAAAAGCTTCCTGTTAGCATGTCTTCCCCCTCTTGGTTAAACTTCACCTGGAGGTTCTCAATGATAATGCTGTCACTTTCATTCACTGCAGTCGCAGCAGATTCCATTTCACACAGTGGTTTCCAGATCCTTATATACTCCTCTGTATCATTATATTGAATCCTTGAAGGATTATCTGCCAATCTGGAGAAGCATATGATAGGGCTGTGGACATGGTCAACACAAATCTCAAACTTTGGTTTAATGTGCACCAACTGAACAGTGGGCATGTGGTAGCCTCTTTTAATCTCTGATGTCATCTGGATTTGTAGGATGTTGCCTTGGTGCAAGTGGAGTTGGATGTCAACCCAGTGCTCACTTTGTATCTCTGTTACTTCTTTCTCCTTTGAGGGGCACTTGGTAGTCTGGGAATCTCTTTTCTCAGAGGACTGAGATAAAACACTTTGCTTTTCCAGTTTCTTTACATCGGCATTCCTTATGAGAAACTTTGCATGATCCAGTTTTCCACTGTCAATTGCCTCAACAGTATCTTTCCATAATTTCAATGGAAGGTCAATGCAAGCACTACTATCTGCCATCATTTTCAGCTCTTGGTGGATTTGTATGGCATCAGTTGTGTAGATCCGTCTTTTCCATTTAAGAGTAATGCTCTGTTTTGCTTCATCATAAAATGGCTGGTCCTCTAATTGCAAATCTTTGTACATAACTGGTAAACTCCCAACAAATATCTTCTTGTTAAATGGAAATGAGACTGCAAAACTTTCTCCTTCAGGATCTGCATGAACAACAAAGACTAACTTTGAAGCGCTTTGTTTTTTCATACTCACTGCATACGAGATCTGCTCAGCCTTTTGTTCATACATCGCAGCATTCTGGTGGTTCTGCTGAAATTGACTGCACAAAGTTTTAATTTTTGATTTAGTGTACGGTACATCTGTATTACTTATGACAGAATGCAAGAGTCTTTGCAAGATGAGATCCATGTAATGCCGTATTGGCGAGGAGGCTTTTGTGTAAGATGTTACGCTCAAAGAATAATGCCCGATTTCTGCTGCAGGAGATGATTTTGAACAAATGACGTAAGCTTTACTGGAGCACTTTCTGAACTTTTCAGTGACTGGCTTGAGCAGAGGGTGGATGTCATCAGCAGCAACTAGGTCCACCATTTTGTCTGTATCATCTGTTCGGGCAGCTTCAACTAGTTCTTTCCACACTTCGGTGAGAATGCGAAAGTATTCACACTTTGGGCTTTGTTGGTCATGGTCCACTTTGTGTCGCACATGAAAAGACAATGGTATTAATTCTCCACATTTCTCCTTGAATTCTTCTAACTTTTCAGGATCTGGTTCTGCTTGACAACGAAGTGGTGTGGAATACCTCGTTTTTTCATAACTGACCAAAGTTGCAGATGCATGATGATTAAATAACACACTCAGTTCTTCAATCATCAGATGGGCTTTGCGCTTCCCGGGCAGTTTGTCATCATCAACTGGAGAATAAGCCCAGTCCACCTCAAGTCTTATCTTCCTTTGAGCTTTTGCGAAACAATAAGCCACTGTGACACAACCATCAATAGTATCAAATTTAGGGATGTCATTATAGCTTCTGGAGATAATTTCTTCTGCCTTTTCATATGACAGCTGCTTGTCAGACCTGATAAGAGAAAGCTGAAATGTGGGCTTTTCTGTTACCTTGTTTGTATCTTTTTCTACTTTGAAGATCAATGAGACCACCCTGCGATCTTGATTTTCCTGCAGACTAAAGTATTGAGTGCTCGAGTCTTCAGGAAACATAGGAATAGGTTTCGCCCCGGCGCAGTAGTAGGTAGTGCCTATTCGTTCTGCAGCCTTATCTAATTTATCACCTGGCCTCACAAAACTTGCCACATCAGCAATATGGATTCCCAGCTCATAATGATCTCCAAGTTCCCTGACACTGATGGCATCATCCAAGTTTTTTGCTCCCACAGGATCCACAGTAAAAGTTTTTAACGTACGCAAGTCCTGTCTTTTGGCCTCGTTTTCATCTGCCTGGGAAGAGGCCATGCCTGATTTGCATGTATTGTATGCAACATTGAATTCTTCATTCAGGATCCTTAGTCCATCAACCAAAGACCTGCCAACTGGAAGAATATTTGTGACATACCCCAAAGGAAAGTAACACTTTTCTTTCCAGCAAATCACTTGCACGATAAATACACTGTTGTGTTTTAGGTTTTCATTAATATATTCATGTCTTGTAACTGTCCATTCTCCATTAATTGTCTCCCAGATCGGCATAAAGTTGCGTGTTTTTTTGAGGATCCGTATGCATATTTTGGGCTCCGATTTTTTTATCGGTATCATCCTCCTTCTGACATATCTGTCTTCAGAATTCTGTCGTGATTTGCTATGGTCTTCATCCTCAAGCAGGCACACAAGTACACGTGCTGATTCTTCTTCCATGGTGATGCTTATGACCTTTTCTGTTTCTAGGAGCACTTCATCACCAGTAAAGGCCTTGCCAAGGTTTTCTGGTCCCCTGATGCTTATTCTTTTGTTTGGATTACGAAATGGTATAACGTAGCCTTTACGATATGATTCCCTGAACAACTTCCCTTGTTTGTAGATCTCAGGGTTTTTTTTACACATCTCTGACACATCTGTGTCAGTATTAGTGACACTGAATTGTGCTCTTGACTCTTTCGGAAAGTTGATAGGTAATTCCAAACTGTCTTCATCAGAACTATAGTCTGTTTTCAGTTGTTCATAATCATCTTTCAATTCTTGAAGAATTGCATCACTTAGAGCGTGGCTCTCATCCACAAGTTCAGACTTCTGAAACTTTGCAGTTTCCATAACATCTTTTTCAAAGAACTCTTTGGTGAAATGCTGTGGTGCAACACTGCTGCTACCGATGCAGTGATTTATGTAACTCTTCCAGATTCCTGAACATTTCCCAAAGCAACACAGGGCAGCAGCATCTCCAACTACAACCACTTGGGACTGAGCCCTTGTCATTGCAGTGTTCAAAACACGTGCATCACTGAACATCTCCAGACCAGGCAGGTGAGACGTTTTTAGGCTGTCACGTGTCTGCACAGTTGTC
The DNA here is from genome assembly GCA_015108635.1 of Andinoacara biseriatus. Taxonomy (NCBI): domain Eukaryota; kingdom Metazoa; phylum Chordata; class Actinopteri; order Cichliformes; family Cichlidae; genus Andinoacara; species Andinoacara biseriatus. Next base: position 20,846 of record VUQJ01042551.1, read on the forward strand.
ATAATGACTGCCCTGAACTGTTTTCCTGTAGACAAATGGGAAGAGTTTTATGAAAATGATAATAATAGCAATGCAGTGTTTGAACGATGAATCAAATGTGTTTAGTCTTCCTTTATGCCTAGCATAATGGAGAATCTGACAGGGGATCCTAAAGCTAGATTAAAATTACCTTGAACATTTGCAAGTCTCTCAACATGGATGTCTGGAAGGTTTCTGCGTAAAAGTGCTCTCCTAATTTGAAAAACCTATGAATCAAAGACAAAAATTTAAGTTATTAATTATATCTTTAAATGTGTCTCACAATTAATCTTAAAGTCATGTGTGTATCATTACTGTAATTACTGCTCATGTTTTAGTCTTATTATAATAGGACTCAAAACAAAGGTTATTACCTGAAATCCATCTGACAGAATACAGATTGAGCTTTGGTCCTTGGGCCCCCAGGTTTTTGGCCAGTGTGTAAGAATATCTTTCACTACTTGAACAACTTCGGCAACTTCTTCTTTGTTATACCAAGACATGGATACTTTCTCCAAGAGGCAATCTCCTCTTACGTGGTGAAACTTAAGGGCATGGCAATTTGTGGGAGCTGGAACATTTCCAGCAGCTTTGATGACATCATTTTTACCAACATAAAAATGGGTAGAGACAAACTCCACAATTTCTTTGGTTGAGCGATAGTTTTCATTGAAAATGATTCTGCTTTTGTTGGCAGCATCACAGTTTTGGCCTTGATAGTAGTGGAATAAGCGAGTGAGGAGTGTGTGATTTGAACGATGATGGTCATCAACTGAGAAAAGCTTGGGTCCCATTTGCATGTGATCTCCTGCTAAAACAACTCGGGTTATTGGCCCAGCAAGACCAAGGGCCATCAAGGCTTCACATTCTAGCATCTGCGAGGCTTCATCAATTAGAATGTGGGTGAAGTATCCCTCTGTGAGATTTAGATCATGAAAATGTCTTGCCATTGTTGTCGTAGTAATGATTATGTTGTGCTGGTCTAGAGCTGCTTTTGTAGGTGGTAGAAAATTATATCCATCTTCTGAAAGAAGACAGTATTTCAAAGTAATGTTATCCGTGGCAAGCAAAGCAATCCCTTGTTTGTTTGCTTTTATTCTGATTGGCCTGATTCCGTCATTTTTCTTCCTGATGAAAGGATGCAAGTGTTCGCTGACATACAGATCTGCTGAACTGAAAGGAAACAAAACAAAAATGTCAAGGACAAGTAAATGCTGGCAGTATTCCATCAATTATTTTAGTAATCAGATAAGAAATATGTTTTGTTTTATTAATGAGCAATAATTATTATTTAAAGGAGGAAAAAACACAGGTCTTTTTAACTGAAATGCTCATTGGTTTCCATTTTAGAAATTGCTGTGTTTTTAATAGTTTAACTGCAAAAAAACCTAAACATTTTCATTGTATTTATGTGCCATATTAAAATATTTTTTAAGAAAACATTTTGTTAAATGCAAAAAAAAAAGCAAAAAAATGCAAAAATAAATACTCACAAGCACACTAATGTCAAGTACAAGAAGACATATATATAAAAACTAAATGAAGACATAAAATAATATAGCCTTTACTCTGTTATCTCGAAATAGTTTCTTACATTATGCTTTCAAAATGTCAGCCTATAGCTGAATTAGTTGAGACATGTAATACTGTATTCTTAAAATCTTTGAAGATAGATACCCCATCTGTCATTTTTATTAAATATTTTTCCATCACCCCTTTGACCTTTGAACTTTGCCCAGCAACAGCACAACAACTCCTCCCCTCTCTGAGCTGCTACAAACAAAATTTATGACAATGATTTAAGAAAAGTGGTAAGAAATGAAGGTAAGCAATGTATAATTTCTGAGAAAAAAAAATTGGTGTAATGTGTCTATACTGCTTGAATATGCTTAAGCAACAGTACATAGGTGATGTTGTGCTTTTTATTACAACAAATGCATGGTAATGAGCTAGGCTTAGCGAGTTCTAATTTAATCCACATAGAAACTAAACATACAGGCAAGGCTTTGGACAGTTTACAAACTTTTAATCCTTATGTATTTAATTTTGTAGAGATCACACTATGACATTATGTTGGGCCAACTTACTGTAAGAGAAGAAGAGCAAGTAGGACCAACAACTACAAGAAACCGACCTAACTTCATATTTTAAATAGTATAAAAGCTGGGCTAATGAAGCCCAATGCAAAACATGAAGTTGACCCAACAACTATAATAAAGTGGGCTAACTCAATATTTCACCTTGGAGAAAAGTTGGGCCAGCTTGACCCAAGAAAAATAAATAAGTTAAGCTAACTTAAAGGAAACATATCATGCTTTTAAATCCTTCCTTTTCATATGTAAATCATTCACTTGTGGTCTATATAAAGTAGCACGGCAATGCTTTGGTCTGAATTCCTCGTTATTTTAGCTCCACAGACCCCTCTTTTACACCTTTTCTGAGGCTCGTCTTAGAGCAACTGATTTTGGTGCGGTCTCTTTAAATGTGAATGAGACATTAATGGTTGGCTGGAAGTCCACACCCTTGTTTAGCAGGTTCACAGCAAATACTGTGACGTAACAGATAAAAAAATGTAACAGTGAACAGAAAAAAACTCAACAGACTGAAAATTATGACCCAAAAAGAATATAGATGTCTACACAGCACCAGGACAGAATGCATTAACATTTCCTGCACTTCTAAGTACACAACAAAAATGTATTTAAGTGCTATAAAAGTGGATTTTACATATGTCCCCTTTAAAAGTCTGAATTACAAAGTTCTTTCAAATTAATATTGTGAACTGTGGATATGTTGTATCAACTAAATGGCAATGTAAAGTTGTGTGTTTGCTCAACATTTTTTAATGTAGTTGACCCACTGGATGTTTTTTTTTTTACAGTAGGAGGCAAAACCAAGAGTTCTGACACTATTGCTGGATTAAATAAATTTGGTGTGCGTTCATTTGTATGTGTTCTTCTCATATTTGTGTGTGTCTGCATGCTGAAGTGTGCTAGTGAGGGTCTGTAAGCCTTTAAGGGAGCACGAAGAAAAGTGAGCACATCAACATTCCCAGAACTGGGGTTTGTTTTAGTTTTGATGCAAACAACCTAAACTGCAGCATGCAGCATCCTGCTCATTGGCAGTGAAGGAAGTGATTGTTTTTATGAAGCTGGAAATATACTCATGCCATATGTATGCTTTTACATTTATGTGTCTGAGAAGTCTCTTTTAGATATAATAATTGTTTAATGACACAGAAGCTCATAATGTTTGGGGTCAACCGAGAACAGTGTGTTCTGGCTATGTCCTTATCACTAACAGATGATCAATAACAGACGCCAGAACTTTGTCCGGTGGCAATGGTCAGTCACTGACGGAGACTAAACCAACGATAAAGAGAAACTCCGAGGTCATGTGAATATACAGCTGCTGGGATCCTTCTTCTTACATATTTTGATGTAATGATGTAACCAAGACTGATAAGCTTTGACTATATGAAATCCTGACCGGAAGCGGACATGTCAGACTTCGTGCTCTGGTTCTGTTCTTCTGAGCCATGGTACAAAGCCTGGACCAGTTTAATCTGTAATCTGTGCTTTATTAAATTTAATAATAGACTCCTTATTCTGTTGTGTTGTGTCATTCCTGTCGATCAAAGAACACACAGAACCTACAAGGATTCACCTCTACTTCCCAAATTTGTCTTCCTTCAAATACAAAATTCTCTTCTTCCGAATGGCAGTGAGGAAGACTCAGCATGCAATGTAGATGCACAAGTGCAAATGGTCAGAACTAGACCTCAAAGTAGCAGTGCAAATAAAGCTGTAGCACTAAAAGAGAAAAATACATACACTTTCAATAACATAGATTACCTGTTGGTGTGGGTGCAGATTAGAACCTTGTTCTGAGGGTCCTTACAAAGCTCTCTGGCTGCTGTAGCAAGGGTGAATGTTTTCCCAGTTCCAAATGGTCCATAAATCAGGAGTGGTGCCACAAACTTTTTGACATTGGTTTTCCCTGTGATAAATTCAACTGCTAATTGCTGCTTTGTGTTGAGGGTCTCACAGGTGATATCACTAACAGGAACTGCACAGTTTTTAAAGACTGGCAACACGATCTTTGTATCAGGAAGAAGATCCACAGCCTTGTGCATTGTGCAATAGCTGAGGTGGTCCAGCTGGAACTGCACCTCCATTTGATAGGATTCATTGCTTCTGAGTGCAAGGTCAGTGCAACACTGTTTCGACAGTTGCAAAAAAATTTTGTTCTCACTTGTTTTGTGTGGGAGGATACTGGCTTCATAGACTTTATAGTTTGAGTGACAAGAAGTCACAGGGGCTATCAGGGCAGATCGGATGCTTCGTTGTAGTGCCAGTCCTTCAGGGCTATCTTGCGTAAGATAAGGAATCGGCACAGCGCATAACAGTTGCCCCTGAGGAGCCTCCTTATAGCCAAACTGTGAGCTGCTTAATTTATCCAGTGTTGTAATTTCTCCACAAACATTTAGTCTAAAACAAATAAAAAAAAAAATTATATTAGGCAAATGTGTATGTGGGCAAATTCAAACAAATAAGAAAAATGATACACAAAGCACATTACCTTGAAACAACCTGGTCTTCTGCTTGTTCTTCCTCGTGCAGGAAATGGTGCATTCTTTCTCTGTAGTTTTCATTATTCAGTGTTGTTTGAGTGCTGTGGGAGCATTTGTGCAGAAAACTAATCTGCGGAGGCTTGTACTTCTTTAATAGCTCCTCCTGTTCTTCTGTCCTGGACGAACATGGGATGATGATCCTGTTCCCTCTGTGCCAACGCTCCGCACATTGAAATCTTGCTCCACTGCTCACAGTCGGTTGTTCAGTGTCATCAAGTAACACATGGCCTACTCTAACTTTGAGTTTCTTCAAGAGCACTGGTCTCATGTCAAAGTCGAGCACTAACCACTGTTCGAACAAGCCTGGGTTGGTGGATGTGAAAGATACAGTGATGTCATAGGTCCTGTCTCCACTGAGAAAAAGTTCACCTGATGAGTAAATGCAGGGCTCAGATTCACCAAGAGTGAATGAAGCTCCTGGTTCCTGCTTTAGCAGCGCCACATGCACAAGTTGTCTCTGTTTAAACACAAAACTGCCATTTAAGCATGCTTATGATAGAATTCTAACCTTTCTTGGACATTAAAAGAAAAAACATTCAAATGACACATTGAGAAGGGAATTCAAAACACACAGTATTATAGTGGGGTCAGCCCAGACTGCTAAACCACATCCACAGACTTTGGCATCTCCCATCCACACCCGGCACTTTGTTATTGAGTCTCTATCAGGGCAAGGTTTCCCCCATTTCTTCAGACCGTTCTCCACCAAGGATGCGTTGGCTGAGTTCAGGAGTTCCCCACAGTCTTCTGTCCACTATCAAACAATATTCCTATTTTGGGTCAACAGTCCCCGTGTGTGAACACAGCCTGACCCAAACCCTGTTTCACCTCACTGAATTGCCAAGACTTGAAGCCAAACAAAAATCCTTCTCCATAACAGGCTACCTCTGTAAAGGCGATGTTGAACATGGCCTATTTGGACTGTAGGTCCCTAACCTGCCCCAGGATGCAGTTTACTTGGTAGACCCTACCGAGATCACAAAGATTCAAGCCTTCAAATACTGTTTTTAAAAATGTTTTGCCCCAGGGCTGGATTTTCTGCCATTAGTGTTGTTAATTTAAAAGACGTTTTCGTAAATAAACAGTATAATTTGGGCTTCTTTTACGATGATGGTCTGATTCCTATTTTGTGCACAAGTTTACTGGTCTAGTGACAACAATTCTAAAACGGTGAAATGTGAACCTTGTGACAGTGTACAGAGATCAACTGGAATTTATGTAATTTCACACTAGAAAAGAACAAAAACTGTAATGACCTCAGCTATAAAAATAAAACTGGTAAATCTTACCTCTGTCTCAATTTGGAAGTTCCATTTTAGAGTTGCATTGATCTCTTTACAATCCACAGTTAAATCTTCATCACAAGAGATGCTAACATCGTCAACATGTTCAGATATCTGTTCATTGAAAAAGTGAGATACACAATTTAAAATAGTCAAAAAATTTAAATTGATCTACTTGCACATCAAAATTTAAAAAGAAAGATACATTTAAGCAACTAATCGACTATTATTTAAAAAATACCAGATTAGTCTCTCGGGTAATTAAGCCAGATGTTTACGTTTCTGTATTGTACTAAAGACAAAAACAAAAATACAGATTTTCTTCCCTTTTTCATGTATGTGTTTTGTCTGATGTACAAATCTTCCCCTGCAGATTTTTCTGCAGGAGAAGGGTAACGTTTGCTATGACTTGGAGTAAGACATAGAACATGTATGCAATTAAAGCTGGATTCAAAAGCAGCCGTTCTACCCAGAGTACTCATAACTTATTTAGCCCATGTAACTCTTTTCAAAGAACTAACAAAATCTTGTACACCAGGCTATAGACCTGAAAATACAAGGCAAATTAGTCTGCAAATGTAAGAAAAAAAAAAATTTTTTTAATGCAAACTGCTCCAGTTTTGTAGGTACCCAACAGAAGAGCCAGGCACCTGTGGGGCTTTGTATATTTGCATCCTCGGCCGAACATGAACAATAAATGTGTTGTAATTCTGGTCTTGTGGTGAGTGGGTATACACACATGATGCCTCATCCAATACACACATGGTAATCACTTGTGCAGGGCTTTTGAATCTATCCATGGTTGGGTAACTTTAGTCTAGTGTTAACTTTCCAAATATCATTACGATACTTGAAAATGGTTGAGGAAGCAGATGTTGAACAATGGCAGCAAAACAGCTGCCAACAGTTGCATGGGGTAAGGCTGAACAGCAGCAGATCAGCACTAATTTATTACGCAGCCAAGCTATTAAAATAGTCCAGTTCAGTTTGGCATAGCTTTCTCAAGTTTTGTACTTGCTCTCTCAAGCTCTCTCTTGCCACCTGATTTGACCCATCCATTGGTCTGCAACTTAAACAAGTTCCAGACAGTTCTAATATAGTTCAAATATCTAACTTGTATATGTAGGTGTTTGTGTGTAAGTTGTTTGTTTTGCAATTCATGCTTTAAACACAGAAATGGCAAGGATTTTTCTTCAAGAAACTAGGATTTTTCCATGCTTGTAGAAATTTTGGGTCAAGTTGGTGAACAAGTTGGGTTCACCACTTCTGGCTATAGCACCTGCATCCCTGGTCATACTTTATGCAAACGCTTCTTTAACTTTACCACAAATTCTAGATATGCCATAAGTTATTTTGTTCTAGAACCTGGCCGGAGACAAAAGCCTTGTTGGTCAAAAATGTTCAGGGTTGTAACCTGAGGAATTCCTGTCCTTTTGAAATGTACTACCCTCTAGGCAGGAATATTGTCCAAGTTAAAGTCACTTTCCTTAAGTTTAATTTCATGAAATGCTGCTAGACTCTTTAGCATACAGTTCCTCTCAGTCTGCTGAGCTACCAACACATCCTTCTAAATCTTCAAGACAGTATGAGATAAAATATGAACACATCAGACTGAAGCCTCATACTTACAATGTACACTTCATTACTGCTGTTTTTGTATTCTTTCAAGAGCATCTCATTGTAGGACATGAGACCCTGGGCTTGGATGTTATGTCTGATCTCCTTCTCTTCTGCAGCACGCATCATCCATTCCTGCAGCTCTTCCACAGAATGAGCTTTTGGGCAGTTGCTGCCGTACTCACAAGTTTGAGGTCTAAAAGAAATGGTAGTACATTAAGTGAAATTAATCAAACTGATCAGAATACCAATATGAGAGCATCATAGTACAAGTCAAAGTAGACTACATTTTGAGTGAAGGTATAATGTTTTTTATGTAACTTTTTTTTTTATGCAAACTGACCCCAGGAAGAACAGCTGATGCAGCATTCTGCTGATGCTAATGGGGATCTTAATAATAATAAAAAAAAACAAGCACATCAAAGGACAAGAAAAGTCTTCCTTTAAAGATTTTTTTTACCAATGTAGACTTAAACATTTAGAAATTAGGTCTTCACATTTGTGCCACAATAACCACTGATATTAAATCATTAAGCACTGCAAAATAACAATAAAATGATTCAAAATATAAGAATAAAATTACCAATAATTTTTAAAGAATCTATGAACATTACCTTGAGGATTATGAAGTTTTATGATATCCTTTATATTTGTTTTAAATGGCCTATAAGCAGTACATGAGGTGACTGAAGCTTAAATAAGGAAACTGTCCTGTTTCATTCAAGTAAGTTAGCAAGTAAAGTTTATTTATACAGCATTTTACAAGAACAAGGTTCACAGAGTGCTTTACAATACAGAATAAAAAAGAACATTTAAAATGGTATAAATAGAATTAAATAAAAGCTAACCTGCACATGTGGGTCTTCAGTCTCTTTTTTTTAAAGATAAGAGAAGTTCACCCGCTGTTTGGTTAGTT